>CM060948.1:84249952-84519952 GCA_030765055.1 Mantis religiosa
AGAAAATCTGTTGCTCAACCCACCACCTATGGGCATAAGGGTTAAGAGGAACAAGAGTATCCTGACACCACATAGTCCCATCAGTGTGAACTATGGAAGAAGAATATATACTTACTCTCTCTTTCACAGCTCTTTACCAGTTCTGAACCCTAACGTAGAGGAGGAAAGCAGACTTTATGGATTTACTATTAATATAAGCAGGCTTAGAATGCATTAGTTTTACTTTTATTTCTAACAGGAAAAAACTTTGCTTTTTATTCTTAATTTTGTAAGGTGGATCTGAGTTTGATGAATGGTCCTGTATGTTAATAAGAGATTTTGTTTCAAATTAGGCAAAACTGCAATGCAGACTCAAAAAAACTAATTTAAGTATACAGCATTGAAGCGGTAACTAAATATATGTAGTTGAGTGGTTAAAATGCCTTAGAGACAGACAGAAAGATGTTGAGTGTTGCTTGTGGATGATCAGTGGCTGTCTTTAAGATGATAGAGGAAGAGTTGAAGATAGCAGTATTGTTCACAAACATCTGAAAAAAAAAAAAAAAAATTTACAAAAACAGAACTGAATATGCTGAATCTAGGTTTAAAGACATGTGTAGATTATTCCAACCAAATTGAAGATTACATTGCTGACATCCAAATTGCTACACATACACTTAATGAAGAAAGTAAAAACACAGTAAAAAACAAATGCTCCAAAATAGTAGAAGAGATTAAAAATGAAAGAAAAAGAATTTTAGTAACCAAATCATAAAAGCTCTTAAAAAGAAACCGGTTATTTATACTAAAGCAGACAAGGGAAATAAACTAGTAATTCTGGAAAAAGAAGAATACACAAAGAGGATGGAAGATTTGTTAGAAGACAGTAATTACCAAAAAGTAGAAACTAATCCATTAAAGTACTGCATTGAAACCACAAATAAAACGCTAAAAGAGAGCAAAATAATCAACAAAAAAGAATTGCACAAAATTAAAGTAGATAATCCAACATTACCAAGAGTATATGGGCTGCCAAAAATTCATAAAACAGGGAAAGGCATGAGACCTATTACTAGTAGCATAAATGCCCCCACATATAATTTGGCCAAATGGTTACTAAGTAAATTAATAGTTTTCCAAAATTTGAAAGTGCAAATTTAAGAAACTCTTTAGATTTAGTAGAAAAAATCAAAGATATAAATTTGGACAAAATGACAGACTGGTTTCATTTGATGTCACATCTTTATTTCCAAGCATACCAACAGAAAAATTGCAGACTGTGTTAAAAAAATGCTAGCTACAATTGATATGGAAGCAATAGAAGCAGAAGAATATATTTCTCTAACAAAAATATGCATTGAACAAAACTTCTTTAGCTTTAATGGAAAACACTACAAGCAGAAATCAGGATTATCAATGGGGCAATCCACTTTCACCTTTTTTGGCTAACTTATTTATGAGTGCATTTGAAACACAAATTAAAAGTCCTTCCCATTGATCTTCAAGGTTTGGTATAGATATGTTGACGACATCTTTGCAATTGTACCAAGTAAACATTTAGATGATGCATTAAAATTACTCAATCTGCAAGAAAGGACTATCAAATTCACAATAGAAAAGGAAATCAATGGACAACTACCTTTCTTGGATCTAAATATCATCAGGAATGATACAAAAATAAAATTTGGAATTTACAGGAAGCCAACACATTCAGAAAATTATATAAAAAATAATAGCCACAACCCAATTACACATAAACATGCAATAATAAACAGCCTTACACACAGACTAGTCAACATACCCATGGAAAAAGAAGAATATTTCAAGGAACAAAAAGCAATAATACACATAGCAGAAGAAAACGGATACAACAAAAGTTTGGTGTTGAAGAAAATTAGAAAATCTAAACTAAAGAAAACCATTAAGGAAGCAACCACATTTATTAAAGAAAAAGAAAGCAACAGCATATTCAGTTCATTCACATATCATCCAAAAACATTTAATAAATTTAAAAAGATATTCAAGGAACAAAATATCATCTTGGCACCTACTAATAGATACTCAATTTTAAAATTACTAAATTCAAAAACAAAAGATGAAATTCCTTCAGGTAACAAATCTGGAATATACCAAATAAATTGCAAGAATTGTGAAAAATGCTACATAGGTCAAACAAAAAGAAATTTAAAAACCAGAGTCAAAGAACACTTTAGAAACATCAGATTGAAACAAGAAGACAAGTCAGCAGTAGCATTTCATTTTTGGAATGAAAACCATGACATTGATCCAAATCCAAAATTATTAAAAGGAGTGATAAACCAAAATAGATTGACAACATGGGAGAACATATTCATCTGGAAAAATAAGGATCGCGTAATGAACTTTGAAATCCCGCCAGCAGATAATTTGACAAAAAAGTTCATAGTTCCACCACCAGAGAGAGCAGATAACAACAGATGCCAGTTGGGAAGAGATTGAAAATGGAGGCCAGGGCCTTTGAAACTAGTCTCTCATAAATATATGAAAAAGTAAGTGACGAGTGTCAATAAACCAACCACAAATAATTTTTATATCTGAAAAAATGTAATACTTGTGTCCAGAATTTAGTTTTTTGGAAACATCAGTAGAGAAAACGAGACCTGATGCTATTAATATGATATGAGCCAAAGCAACAGTCAATTGCATGGTGCTCATCATCTTCCCTGCCTTTAAAAAACGTTAGGAGTCAAAATCCAAGATTAGTATGATGCTGATCACCTTTTCCAACAGCAAAAACTTGATCCATTGTGAATTTCTACCCAATGGTGAAACTGTCATGGAAGTTTATAAGGGAGATTTGAAATGGCTGTTGCAATGCATCCAAAAGGTTTAGACAGCACTTACTGTAGTGGGAAGTGCAATTTTCTACAAACATCACTACCCATCCGCACACTGGGGTCTATGTACTCAAATTTCTGGCTTATTCCAGATTTGGCACCAGCAGACATACTTTTGTTTCCCTGCCTTAAATTAGCACTGAAAGGCTTAGACTTTGCAGAGTGGGTATCCAATAACATGTGAGCATGGTGCTTTGAGTGATTCCACTAGAAGCATTTGCTAACAATTTCCAATAGCTTCACAACCAATGTCAAAAGTGTGTTTTAGCTAATGGTGATTACTTTGTTTGTAATCCTTCCTTTATTTTCTAAGACCATTCCTCCAACTGTTCAGATGAACAATGATGGTAAGTTAAATTTAATTTATCATAACAACACAGTTTTCAACACTTCCAAGAAAGAAAATGATGGTAAGTTTTAAAAATTGCTGACTCTTTTTAAATTATGAATGGAGAAAATGAAATTATGCAAATTAACCTACAATAAGTTGATAAATGTAGCTACTGAATATTATGTTTTCGAAGAAAGAGTAAATTCTAAAATAAATCACATTCAAGTGACTTTTTCCAAAGGCAGATTAAACCCAGCCTGCCAAATTGCATGTGTTATTAAAGTTGCTGTAGTTTAATTTAGTCCATTTAAAATCTTTATGTTCCATAAATAATAAAGATGATAATCCAAAATTATGGTGTTCCAAGCTGTTCAACAAAATAATTATTATCTGTATTTCAGAACTGGCTATCTCCTATGCTATTAATATATCAAATGATTAACACACTATTTTAAAACATTAATAGAACATGCATTCAAATGCAAAACAATGAACTCGTGGAACAAAGATTTTCCTATGAAATATACACATTAAAAATATATGGACATGACATTAATATATAAATGAATGTTGCTTCCATAGGCATACATTAACTGAAAGGGTTATTTGAATTTATTAATTGTAACAGCAGTATTATAGGTACTGCTGGTGTATTTCTACTAGGTGTTACCCATTATTGTTATGTTAAGAGATTTATAGCTGGTGGATTTATCGAACTATAACCATTGTAATAGTGTAAATAGTGGTATTTAAATAAAAGGTTGTTATTTGAAGCAAAAAGTTAGAAACAGTGATGTATTTAACATTTGAAAGTAATGAGTCGGTAATTCAAACACAAGCATCACTCAAAATATGATGTTTGTGTTTGCATTACCAACTCATTACTTTCAAATATTAAATACATCACTGTTTCTAACCTTTTGAAATCAAGTAAGGATATTTTGAGTGATGTTTGTGTTTGAATTACCAACTCATTACATTCAAATAAAAGGTTGTTGCTGATGTTCACATGTTTATAATAAATGATTTGGCAGGTTAAGTCAAGCTTCGCTATAGACTCAAACTTAGTCGCATAAATGGTAATATAATCTCACAACACAAAAGCACTGGTGGGCCCGAGCCAACAACCTAACTACCAGCTTCATGCCCATATGTGCATGGAAGAATTTTTCAGCCAATACTGGGAGATGTGGTCAGCATGCACCATGCTTTCCCCTTGCTGGAATATTGGCTCTCTTAATCTATATATTGCTACTTACAATAACTCAAGTGCATCATGATGCTGAATGGAAACTGGCCCTATACAAGGGCCAAAAAATCTGCTCTTCAAAGTGTGGGCTTAAACCCATGAACATCTATAGCCCAATACATCACAGTGCAGGACCAAATAAGGATTACATATTGTAAAATTTACTTATGAATGAATACAGCATAAATAGACTATGGACTCTGAGATTAGTAACATAGTTTGCATCACTGATATTATCTATCATTCAGTTAATAATCAACAAGCATAGTATGCCCTACATCAGAAACAAAATTTCAAGTCTTGTCTTGCACTTATAACATGCATAATAGAGTTCTATAAATACAAGGATTTCACTAAACTATAATATGTAATAATGAACATTATGATTTAATAAGCAGATGGTCTTAATTTCTAAAAATAAATCAGCATGCAATATATGGGAATGAAATGTGAACACATTATCATGTAAATTCAAATTGGCTTAGAATTTTAGGAGATCAATGGTGACATTTCAGCTAGTAATTCTTTATAAATTATAAATTATCTAACTGTTCCATCTTAAAAACACCTGACCTGCATTTGAAGCTATCACCTTTAAATTATTTTATGTGAACAACCTATAAGCATGATCAACATAATAATTCCATTATAATTTCTCATTTCTTTACATATGAAGATAGCAGATATGCCACATAACAAGGAGCTCTACTTAGAGTTCTTTATTCAGTCCAAGCAGTCCAACAACCCAGGCTTAAAATAACAGCAAGTTATACTGCATTTTGGATTCTTCTGCTTGATACAGTAGAAGATAAGACCAAATTGCTTAGCTCTGCCTCAGTAAACAATTAATGAAGGAATGAATAGACAGGTAGCTAAAAACACTTGCGGTTTCTGGAGGTCACTAGTGAAAAAGCCTGAAATGAACAAATAGATTCTTACGGATATAGTTGGTAATATAATATCCTCAACAAAAGTGACCCAATTTGGTCTCTTGAGTATCTGAATATTTACAACAGGTTAAAAATATGCCATTATTTTACATATTTGATTCTTTCACTATTTTAAAACTGAAACAATCCATTATATTATTGTAATTCATTGAGATATTCAGGATTATTGAAGTAGAGGTACCTACTAACCTCAAACACCAATCAACAGAAGTAGGTAACCAACAAATATTCAGACCAAAATCTGAAATGTGCTTTTATGTAGCATTACTAATGAAAATATGAAACAAAACAACCAAACAACACTCTAGTTTCACTTATGTTTGAATATTGCTTTTGGAATAACAAGATCCATGATAAAAATTGGTATAATAATAATAATAATAATAATAATAATAATAATAATAATAATAATAATAATAATAATAATAATAATAATAATAATAATAATAATAATAATAATAATAATAATAATAATAATAATAATAATAATAATAATAATAATAATAATAATAATAATAATAATAATAATAATAATAATAATAATAATAATAATAATAATAATAATAATAATAATAATAATAATAATAATAATAATAATAATAATAATAATATAAATAATAATAATAATAAAAGCAGAAAGTCCTCAGGCATCCAATTATACAATGGAAATTTAACTCTCAGCATTAAGCTGCTAGCTAAGATTCAGCAACAAAGATTTGGAAGTGTCTTGATCTTTAATAGCCAAAGTGATCAATGAACTGGCTGTAGATGAAGTAATAGCAGATAGACAAAAATGTAAACACCTACATTCAGGGCTACATTGAAAGAAATTTAATTTATCACCAGCCAGCTAGTGATGTAAATAAATTATATAAACATATAACACGACTGCACTTTATAGGTAAATAATTCAGTCTATATACCTACATCATGATTTTCTCTTTCCAGTAATATGCTTCTGAATATGCTACTCTATGAAGGAAAAGATTCCCTGGATATGTAAGAAATGTAATTTTTGTTTCAATTCCTTTGTTTTATTCCTGTGCTCTTTGTATATGTGTTTCTTGAATCATCATATGCAATTGCTTTAACTGGAGATTTAGGGCAAAAGTGTTGCATAGGTCGAGCAACAATCACTTTATTTTACACCAACTTGGTTTGCTCTTGCTGCTATTATTTAGATTATCAGATGAATAAGCTGTCTTAGATTTCTGTATCTATGCAACCTGCAGAAGGTACACTTGCATAAAAATCTTCATCTTTTGTCGATATATCACTAGAGAGAGAGAGAGAGAGAGAGAGAGAGAGAGAGAGAGAGAGAGAGAGAGAGAGAGAGAGAGAGAGAGAGAGGCACAGAGATAGAGAAAGGAAACTGTAGTTATGCTTCCCATAGGCCAATTTTGATTACTATGAAATGCTCCATAAATATAAAGAAGCTACAGAATACAAATATTGGATATGTTATATTCATATGACTTTTTCTATCCACTTCTGCAAATCCCAAACTCTTCTCTGGTTACCATGGTTATGGGTTCAAACTCAGCAGTGCGCAATGAATATTTTTCGGCCTAAAAGTCTTTAGCATGGGTTCCTTTAGTAGGGAAGTAAAGCGGTGGTACCATGTTGCAATTTTACAGCAGGTAAAAGAACCTGCTAAAGAGACCTCTGAGAAGAATAAAGTGATTTCTGAGAAAAATTAAGTATTTCAGGCACAATATAGAATGGGAAGGTGAGAACCAAAGAAGTTAAAATGCACCACTAAATAAAAACTCAATTTGCAAAATGTTCTTAAAAAACGTCATTCTCCTTTCTATCTGCTTCATGTAGACTGAGATAATCATTTGCAGAAATGTTTTCATTATATATTTTGTTCTATGTACAAGGAGATGAGATACCTAAGCAATAGCAAAATCTTTGAAATGCTGGTTGGTATGGTCTGGCTTATAAGTTCCACTCTTTATATGTCCACCAGAAGCAATGAATAGTGGCTTTGCACTTCAAAAAGGTGCAAAGTATTTGAAGATTCAAAATAATACGGCCTAATATTTCAGAGTTGATTATTTATTCAAAAATTTATTTCACATATATTGTGCATTTTAACACGATATAATTTTTGTGTGATAACCTCTGTCCATATCTCATGGTCTATATTTGTACAAAAGTGTACATAGTTCATTGAAAATGAAAAATACTTCACATTATACTCACAGAAAATTTGAGTTTTATATTTTATTTGATTTAAAATCATAAGCTATTATACACAAGGTGGCCATAATTAAAATTAAGGTATTTGAGGGGTCATAAGTAAACATAAATAAAAATTTTGTGTACCTATCTTTCACACAATTGGGAAATTCCAATCTGAGAAGAAAAAGTAGTTTCAAAACTTTTCACCAAAGGACCAAATGGAGTTGTATGGAGGTGGTGCAGGTTTCACTTGCAACATTATAAGATATCAAGTCCTTTTATATATATATATATTTTGTTGTTTTGTTTTGTAATTTACATTGTCATATCGGACGATGAATGAAATGGGTGAAATGATGCTCAAATGAACCCAGGGTACATACAGCTTAGAGTTACCCGACATTCGTCTTTCAGGATAAGGGAAAACCCCTGAAAAAACCTTATCCAAATAACTCACCCTGACCGAGATTCGAACTTGGGACCTCTTGAACGTGAGGCAGACATGCTACCATCACGCTACCGAAGTGGGCATCAAGTCCTTGAATACTGTTACTAGGATACACTTGTATATGCAATATTGTGCACATGATGCACTTTCTTCATTAAGCTTTATAAGCAAAATTACAGACTGCTTCCATTGCACTAGGTTATTCTAAACAGCAAAGAACCTACAGAGAGGTCCTATTACCATTACTAATTTGTGAAAGACGCTCTCACATTTTGAACATACAGGGTCTTTAAAAGTGCAACTTGAACCAGGATGAAATCTGTACACAATGAAGGATTAGAAATTGTTGAACTGCTGTAATGAAGGTCAATATGGACAGAAAACCAGCAGTGCACAGGCAATATCCTGGACACTGGATATGTGCTATTTAACTGTTTGGAAATTTTTCCCCTCCAAGATCAGCCACATCCAATGTGTGCTCAGGAACCACATTTTCGGTTTTCACTTCTCTTCTGAGTGAAGATAAGTGACAGCATGATATGGTTTTATTCATCATTCATTCATGAGTGTATTTTTTTGAAAAATGCCCACCTGTACTGTCAATGCTGAGATACACAAGTGAATTATATCCAATTTTGTTATTCTAGAGATCCAATAATGTAGATATCTCCAAATTTATCATGTTTATACAGAATGAAATATCTCCTTACTTGGGACTGGGGATACAGTGAATCCACAGTCACATTTAATTAATAATTGCATCATCAGTCATAAATTCCCCATAAAATAGTCCCTCTGTTCACCAGACCTTACCCCATGAAATTTTTTGGTTGTGGTGTTATTTAAACACCATGACACATAGATACTTCACAAGCTTTAAAGGAGAGCGGAATACTTCACATGAATTAGATGGGAGTATAGGACATTCTGCGGTGGACAATACAATTTAGAGATGAGCAGTTTGTAATGCATGTTCAAGGGCAACACATTCAGCTCCATTTGTAATTGTCCTTTTCTACTAATTGTGTTGGATTAAACTTACTTGTAGAGAAAGCCTTTACATTCTTTGGTGGCAATTTTTAGAACTACGTTTTCCTTCTTCTCAGAATGGAATTCCCATTATCTGAAATGCATAGACCTCAAATTTCAACCAATTTAGCCTTACCATTGTTTACTTAAGACCCGCAAATACCTCACCTTTAATTACAGCCACCTTGTGAACATATATTGGGTGAGTCAAAATGATTCTCCACAATGAAGGGAATGCGCTAACATGATCGCTCATATCATTTAGGTTGACAATTGTCAACATGCTAATTTCATGTGTGATTGCAGGAATTTAGTAACAGTGATGTCAAAATTAATTGTAAAAATTATTTGTAGTCGGTTTATTGACAATTATCACTTACTTTTTTATATTACTGAGGGACTAGTTTCAGAAGTCTTTTGCCTCCATTTGGAGAGAGGTTGAAAATGGAGGCAAAAGCTTCTGAAACTAGTCCCTTGATAATATAAAAAGTAAGTGATGAGTGTCAATAAACCGACTACAAATAATTTTTACGAAACAAATTTCACTTCACATGCCCATCACAATATTAACTTCCCTTTACAAAAGCACCCTTCTCACTGTGGTATTCAAGCAATAGGAGGAAGGACAGTCTCTACGTTCTTGAAGATCAATGCTCCTCCATACTTTCGCTATCAACCTAACCACACCCAGATTCATCCAAGGACATTGCAGAGACTCATTTGAGACACCTGTTAAATATGTTCAGTCACAATGAAAATACTGATTTAACATATGTGTAACATCATCATACTATGTCTATTATGGGCATAACCATGTCTTTGGTTGGGCATAAACTTATGCCTCTTTTCTCAGTAAATTTTAACACTGAATATATGTGATAGCTGGTTCATTTACTGGTAGTTTTCTAAGAAAGGTAGAAAGAAATGTGTACTACAAGGCAAAATTTTATAAGCTTTGTTAGAAAAGTAGTGTATCTTTTAGCAAAAGGGCTGTGTTTTTCCAAATAGTTTACTCCAAAGCAACTTTCATTCATTAAAATCCTATTTATCTAGTATGGAGCCCCTATCTATTTAAATATATAAATAAACTGTGAAACAAACACCTCTTCCACTCAACAAGTTACATAAATTAAAAAAGGATGGCAAAAAACTCTATATGAGCTCAGTGGGCCTGATGTTACAAGTATTAGAGGGATGCCTATTGGAATCACTTTCTTCTGGGACTTGTCTTTAACTTATTGGCATCTTATTTAAATATCTTCATGGCTATCTCAGAAATATGATTCAAATGCCTATACAGCTGCATAAGTGCTCTGTAAGAGTTTGACTTTCATATAAAATCAAACAACGTAATTTATTTTCTGAAACGTTGTCGGTATGATACTGGTATTACCCATTTCAATGCCTTAATATGCTTTCTGGGTATATATATTTTTTCCTTCCCTTTTTTTTTTCATTGTCTGTGAGTGAATTGCATTGAAAAAGCAGCGGTTAGCTAGTAGTCTCATTGGAGTAAAGGTCAACCTCTAATATTAAACTCTGATAGTGTTACACTTGAAGCAGCTGATGAGCAACACTAGTTTTAAATCCATATAGTTTTAGAAGTCATCTTGTGAAGCATAATAAACTAATATAATATATATAGCTGAGAGAAAAATATTTTCCTGTAACCTTTGGCTGTGCATTGTATTATAGGTAATAAACCTTATCACACAAATTGACACTCCTATTCATTTCTGATATGCAAGGCCACACAATTTATTTACCTTGTTTCCGGGTGTCTTTTACTTCTCAGCTTGCCTGTTGCTGTAATTTTAACAAGTATGTCTTTCATCAATAGGAAATAAACATCTTGTTTACCCTCCATTTCAAACACAGCACATTCACTACAAACTATGATTCATACTTGACAAGTTTTATACTATTACAAGATATGTCACATGATGTATCCTCATATTTGTACCAATGCTACTAGCAGCATTATTTACTTTTATGGCTCAATATTCCAAGAAATATGGAGATCCTTTAGATGCCACCTGAGAGTCAAAATGTAAGTATAAATAGTTTTTTATTTGCCAGTACACAGAGCAGGATGGCTCAGGCAGTTTCATCTGTGGCCCACATTCAGGAGGCCCATGTTTGATTCCCATGACCAACCTATCTGACCCATGGGTTTTAGGGGGTTTTCCCAGGTCACCAGGTGAATGCTGGGCAGGTTAATAACATCCGACAAGTATCCTGTCCCTCTATTTCATCTCCATTATCATTTCATGTCATCTCTCATCTGGTGGTATCTTTCAGGGTAGAATGTTGGTGGGTGTCTCAGCATTGTTGTGATTCCTTGGGTCAGCTGCCCTCTGTCACCCCTTGCCTCATCCTTCCTCCCGGGGATGCCCCACTTGGGGCTTAGGTACAATAAACCACAGGTTTAAATGCTGAATCCCCTCCGTAGTAATTGTAATTGTGATCCTATTTGCCAGTACACACCTACGAGCTGTGATCATCTTGCCATTTAAACACTATTACTAACCTATATAAATACAGTTCATCATATGTTGCAAATGGGTTAATAGAATTCCCTGCTAGGGAGCAAATTTATCCTAATTAAATGCTATTTTTTATCTATCTTAAGATCCGAAACTTACTTTTACTTTACACTGATCGAATAGTCCTAATAGTTTCAATGAGAGTATATTGTAATTAAATTAGAGGTCTGATCACATATTTCTACCCAGTAAACCTATTAGGCTCATAATACTTCTATTGCTAAAAACTTTCTTCAGTATTTAATGACCATCAGTAGCAATTTCACTTTAGTTTCTTTGTTTGTGGCATCATTAGTATCATCTGAAACATACCAACTCGGTCCTGAAATATCTGTGTTTATGCTATTCAACAATTTTTGGCCTTTATTTTGAACAAAGAATCAGTTTTGGGCTTTGCTACTCATCCAATAAGGTATATGCAATATCTCAAATATTTCAAACCATATGATTACATATGGCTTGTTTAGTATAAGGTGAATTATCATTGTAGCTCTGCTAAGTCAATTATTTGTAGTCTCTGATTATATATAAAATGTAACAGTAAAATGCCACCCAAAATGACAATCAAACCCACAATCTTGGACACAAAGAGCCTTTCTTTGCTGAACCAACTGCATCATCCATTATATAACTCTTGGCACTCATTGCATGGACTATTCTAAAGCAAGAACATAGTTTGCCTGTTTTGTTTCTGAAGTTTCTTTCATTATTACCACACAACAATGGGTGGTGTGAATAAAGTGAGGTGAGAGTCAAAACTCATGTTCGGCATAATTTGATGCAAATAAAAATATATAACTTGATCTTTGATTCTGTGTGCATGAGTCAAAGATACACTTGGTCAGCTAATGGAAGGTGGCAGTTCATGTGAATAAAAAGTAAGTCTGACTCACTTTCAATGAAATACCAATAATACATATTTTCATGACAACTGTAGTTTGTATAAGTCAAAAGAAACAGTAACTTTGCTTCAGCTACATCTTGAAATAAGTTAATGAATTGGCCAGCTAGTTACCAGATTTAAATCCCATTGAGAATATCTGGGATCAAAGAGTCTGATGGTAGAAACCATGGCAAGATAGAACAAAACAACACATTAACCACGAGGATGAAGCATGGGAAAATATGAGAATGGCGACTACTTTTACCAATCTATGTTCAGTCAGTCAATCAGCAACTACATTTTTGGAACTTGTTGGTTGAACAAAATATTAAATTGATTTAACTTTCAAATTTAGTTTATAACATGAATAATGCACAATAAAAGCCTGATCAATATAAATATTAGCAGATTTAATCAATTTAAATGTGTAAAAGTTGAAAACTTTAAATTATCCCATTTATCAAACAAAACATACTTTATAGTTTCTTTAAGTGAGGTTATCTGCTTATATTTTTGTAATGTAAATTAAGTATCAATTTTTATTATGTGTTCTTTCCTGTTGAGAAATTACTCTGATTAGCTTTTGCTAAAAGAAAAATAAATATTTATAGAAGTACTTAAAATAAGTTAATTATGTACATTCTGTGTACACCAAAGGAAGTATCCAGTTATAATCATACTCATGTAATAAATGTCCACCATACATAAAACTACACCTAAAACCTACTAACACTATAATGTGATCTGGAAAGTTTTCAGTTTGCTTAAAAATTGCATATTAGCACTTATCCAGAAACTGTACTTTAAGCATGTTTATGTGTGCACATATCTTTTACATTCAATATAATGATTGATCTTGTAATTATGTTATAGTTAGCAAAAAAAATAAAGGCATATAAATAAAGGCACATTTACCATTTCTCCAATAGAAGCTTATAAGAGACAGTAAAATATAATATTTTGACTTACTCATACATTATCTGCATAACATTTCTGATATGTTGTTTTGTTTACAAAATTTCAATGAAGTTGTCTCTTTTTAAGGATCCTCTATGTATGTATGTTAGTTCGTAAGTTAGGTTATGAGCTATGGCTTATATTCTGTTTAAGACATACTGCTTACTAGATGATATTTCATGTTTTTCCTCAGTGATTACGATAATATTTGGCAGCTTTAGCCGTATTCATTTAACACTTTCACTCATCCTTTGATGTAACCATTATGATTAAAAGGTGCTAAAGGAGAAAGAAAGTCCCAGAGCATTATTAAAATGTACAATTTGTTTTAACATACGATAATAGAGAATTCATCAGTTCTACTTAACATTATATTAGATATTAAGAGTTGAAAACATATATTTTCAAAGCAAAACATAATCTCTTTGACAGTAAACATGCAAACTTTACTATTGTTCTGAATATTATACATTTCCCTTATATTTACAGACAGATGAGAATTATAAATGTATTTCAATAAATTAATGCTGATTTGACAGTATCTATAAAATGTAAAATTAAATTTTAAAACAGAATTTTATCAGGCACTTTAGGAAAAAGGAAATTACTCAAATCCACAAAGGAAAAATGATATATACATAGTATACCAGGTAGTTTTGTTGCTCCTAGTATAATTATAATATTTCTGTATTCATCTGTATAATTATTGTTTGATAACTTGAGTAACACTCAAAATTGGCTTGTGTTTGACATAAAATAAGAGGATAAATTACTTCAAGTGATGCAGTTATTAAGAGCTACTGACCTAAGGGGAGGAGCATTTTAAGTCAATGTTGCTATGCTTTTAAACCACATTGGACATTCATATTACAGAAGAGGTAAAAGGGATGTATGTACTTGCAACGTAGTTTGCAACAAATGAATTTCCAAGTTAAGAACAGGCACCACCCTTGCTGCAGTTATATGTTCTAGTTATAAGGTGATTCACATATGCAGTGCAGTGAACATGGTTAATGCACTCCCTATGAAACCCTACCTGTTCTGTTAGCATGCAGAGTTGAGGTGAAGGGTGGAGAGATAAATTACACAACTGATCTTAGTTAATTGATGGAAATTAATCATTTCTTCATACTAGCCATATATAGGCTAAGGTTTTTGATGGATAGAGTCAACATGAAAAATTCAATGCCATGGCCAGGATTTGAACAACAGATCTCCTGGTTTCCGTACAGTCGCCCTAACCCACTGAGCTACCATGGCCAATGTGCCATCCTGACATTAAATTCTCCATTTGACTCGTGTATTTCCCCAGTTGGCCACTAGGGGCTCTCGCATTCGAGTTACACCGCCACAACCAGGAGATCTGTGGTTCAAATCCTGGCCATGGCATTGAATTTTTCATGTTGACTCTATCCATACACAATTGATGCTTGCTTCTTCATGTGTGCATTGTATTCTGCCAGAATGGAACCAATACATTTCAGAAACCACTTAAAATGATTATGATTGCAGCATAATTGCAACACCAAGCATACTTTTAAGGTTTCTGTGTGTACAAACTATAGCTTTCAAAATCTATTCTCTTTGCATGACCAGAACGTAAAAATGGTAGGCTCTACAAAAAATATTTGACATGAATTGTTTGCTTCAATGAGATGTGCATTCTTTGTGTAGTAAGATTTTGTCTATTGCTTACGTTTTACTACTTATGCAAAATTCATTCAAAATGAAGAGGACTTCTAATGCTATTCCTATAAAATTCAAGATATACATTTCATTTCTCATGAAAATATAAGAAATGAATGATATTTTAATCTAAGTTGTCAGAACCATTTTTGAGAAAATAAAAATGTTCAAACAATTTTCATGTATATGGTACGAAGGATTTTCTTGAAATTCTTTCTGCCACATACTTGGAAAATGCTGAAATTAAATACCAAGTTTGGTATTTAATCAATTTTTCATGTTTTAGTTATGCTACATGCATGCACTTCATGTGCATATATAAGGATGCTTTTCTAAGAATGTCCTTTTTTAGATTCAAGGAGTCCCAAAACATTCATTCCTGGTAAAATTTTGGTATCACATTTTTGGGTAGAATGCAATACTTTCTCTACTTAGTAAACATCATAGAGCAAGATATGAAATGATGTGTTATCCAATGAGTGAATTGAAATATTCTTGCAATACTTGAGTGACCCGGATTTTCAAATTGGTGTTGGTGAACACATCAGCATAAACTGAAGCACAGTATCAAAAAAAAAAAAAAAAAAAAAAAAAAAAAATATTTTTGCAAGTACTGGAAGCAGTGGAAAGAAAGGCTGATCAGTGGATTAAAATTCCAACTTCCTTGCTTACATAAGAAATTCAGGAACAAAGTGGCAAGAACACTATGGATTTCCTTGTACTATTGAGGCAATTGATTTTGTACATTTTAAGAAACCAAGTGTGCCTGGGAATGAATATATTAACAGAAAAGATGTCCCTAGTAATGTTCACTCAGGCAACTTGTAACACAGCAGAGGAGTTCACCAGTGTCAATGTTATATGGTCTGGATCTTTATATGACTGCAAAATCTGGAGTAACTTGGATATTTGTAGGGTGGTGGCAATGCAACATACTGATGTTCCCTTAATTGGGGATACAGGCTAAGCAGTATCACCTTTTTTGTGAAAGGGTACAAAGCTTACAACTACAGTAAAAATGGAGAGAAAGAAAGGTGTTTCAGACAAGTGAAACATGCTTTCCTATACTATACAAAGCAAAATTTGCCCAATTATATGAAAACTATAAATGTAATTTTTAAGTTGATTCATTCTTCACAATGCAGCCAAAAAACTTTCCTTAACCTTAAACCTTGTGTTCATATTTTGCACTTTCTTAACAATCTGCTGCTCAAAGTATAAAAATGAAAGAAGCTTAGAGACAGTGAAGCACAACTTAGCACAAAAGTGAATCGAGAAGATATTGACACACTGCTTCACTCACACTGTTTATTCACAGGACATGTTTCAAGAGCTTTTGCTCTTATCATCAGCTGGAACTCGACTAGTGCAAATTGTAGTGGTTTCCTCTTTCTCTGTATTGTTGATAGATGGCATGATGTACTTGTCAAAGATGTCCGGTGGTGGAGTTTCAAAATTCATGACTCTATGACAATTTTTGTTAAGGAAGATTTTTTCCAATACGGAAAGGTCTATGGGGTGATTAACATATTTTATTAAAGATGTTTCCAAGTTGATGTCATGTCTAGTATTCAAAAAATGAAAAGCCACTGCTGATTTTTCTGTTTCACCATTTTTCATGCTTCTTATATGTTCTTTAGTTCTGATGTCAATATTTCTTTTTGTTTTTCCTATATAAATTTTAGGGCAAGTTTCACATTTGATCTCATAGATTCCTGGTTTTCTTTGGTAGTAATTGAATTTTTTTGGGGGAGAGGGGGCTTTTAACAAATTTCTGATATTAAATCTATTTTGATGTGCAAGAATTATGTTGTGTGTTGAGAAGATTTTTTGGAATTTATTATGGGCTGATCGTTGGAAGGTAAATTTTTAAAAAAAGTTTTTCTCTTTTGCTCCTGTAGGTTCTAGGATGGCGGTTTCTTTTATTTTCTTAGCCTTGTTGAGTCTGTTAACTGTTTTGTCCACTAAATTTGGGTTGAAACCGTTGGACATAGTTACTTTTTTTTATGTGTAGGTATTCTTCTTGATAATCTTCTCTGTTTAGTGGAAAGTTGATCATCCGAAAGATTCAACTGTTGAAAATGGCATGTTGGTGTTGTTTTGGGTTGAAACTGTTGTTCTTAACATAATTATCTGTGTGTGTCGGTTTCCTGTAAATACCAAAAGTGAGTTATTTGTTCATTTTTTTTATCTTGATGTCCAAAAAGGGGAGCACACCATCCTCTTCTGTTTCCAATGTAAATTTTATAGCTGGATTTTGAATATTCAAAAGTCTAAGACCATCTTGTATGAGTTTTTTAGGTATCGGGTTGTCTCATAAAATTGTTCGCTTCTTGTTACGTGTTTACGACTAAGAACTCCTGAGAACACTCTATGCCCCCATTACTTTTACGTCAAAGAAGTTGCCTAACAATATGGGGTTTGTTTATAAAATACAATAACTGAAAAGAATGCTATGAACACAAACCACAGCGACCTCACGGCCAAAGGTAAATAGGTCAACTTATGTAAGAATTGGTAACCAAACTTCAGTAGGAGTTTGTGGATGCAACAGTGTGGAGTTGTAACTTGTGAATGTTAATATGGAAGGCAAGAAGGAACATTTTCGACATTTAATGCTGTTTTACTACCGTAAAGGTAAAACAGCCTCACAAACTCAACGGAAAATTTGTGCTGTTTACGGAGAAGATGCAGTGACGAATCGGGCATGTCAAAAATGGTTTACTCGATTTTGAGCTGGGAACTTCTCTGTGAAAGACAAACCTCGTTCTGGACGACCTGTGGTAATAGATGAGGAAAGGATAAAGGACATGATTACAAACAACCCCAGAATAACAACTCGGGAGGTAGGTCAGGAGCTAAACTTATCTCATGCAACTGTAGCCAGGCACCTAAAGAAACTTGGTTACGTAAATCTTCGGGATGTATGGGTTCCCCACGAACTGAGTGAACAAAATTTAGTTCAGTGCGTTTCCATCTGTGACGCATTGATAAGATGCAATGAAACTGCCCCTTTTCTGAAACAGCTGGTTACAGGAGATGAAAAGTGGGTTGTGTACAACAACATCTGAAAGAGAAAGTCATGGCGTAAGAAAGGGGAACCATCACTCTCAATTGCTAAACCAGGGCTTCATCCTGAGAAGATTAAGTTGTGCATTTGGTGGGACTGGAAAGGAATTATTTATTACGAATATCTTCCTCCTGGGGAGACCATCAATTCAGAGAAATACTGTTCTCAGTTGGATCGTCTGAAGGTTGCCCTAGAAGAGAAAAGGCCAGAGTTAGCATCTAATGGTGGAGTCGTCTTTCATCAAGACAATGCCAAACCACACACTTCTATGGTAACTCGTCATAAATTACGGGATTTCGACTGGGATGTGTTACCTCACCCGCCTTATTCTCCAGACATTGCCCCATCCGACTATCATTTATTTCGATCCCTGCAAAACTTCCTTAATGGCAAACGCCTTACTTCCTTGGAGGATTGCAGACTCGCCGTAGAAGAGTTCGTCAACCAGAAAACTGCAAGATTTTGGAAAAATGGTATTGATAAGCTTCCTGAGAAATGGAGATATGTTATTGATAATAATGGTGCATACTGCACAAAATAAAGTTTATTTTGAAAATTTCATTGCCTTGTTTACTTTCGATGACCTTGCATATGTAAACAGGTTATCCCTACATAATTAGGCAACTTCGTTGCCATAGTTATGATACGGGCATACAGTGCAGGCATTCTTTGTCGTAAACACGTAACAAGAATCGAACAAATTTATGAGACAAACCAATACTATTGCAAAAATGTTGTCAACATAACGATACCAAACTTTGAAATAACTTGGAAAAGTTTTTGTGATATGTGTTTCAAAAGCACTCATAAATAAATTTGCTAAGGGAGACAATGGGTTGCCCATAGCTACACCCATTTTTTGTTTATAGATCTGTCCATTAAAGCTGAAAAAATTCTGATTGATATATTGTCAATATCTTCTTGATTCACTTTAGTGCTAATCTGCTGCTCATTGAACATTATTTAAATTTTCCTGTAATTGCACACTTATTTTCAATTAAAGGTCAGCATTGTTGTTTCTAACATCTGATAGTTGTGCCTTAGACAATACTACAGTTTCTCTTTATCTGATTTACAAACTCTGACTGGAATTCAGGATTTTTGGAGGAGTCTATTTCTATAGCAAAGAAACAAACAACTTGCACAAGAACTGTGAGTAATGGACCATTCCTACTACTGTAAATCTACATTAGCATCAAATTACCAAGCTGTGAGAGTCAGATTATCAGGCACCGAATGCACTTAAGCTGACAGAGTCATTACATACCACCCAGCAAGAAGTTTTATTCATACCACATATAAGCTGATGTCATTCCACTCCTTTATGTCATATGTTCCATGCCAGAGTCAACTTATATTTTTATTCACACCACCCAATAATACAGCAGTGACTTATAATATTTTGACTGCAACTGATTGTCAGAAGAATCTTAGGCTGGCCCCGTAGCTCAGTCGGTAGAGCACCTGCATGCTGTACTACGGGTTCTGGGTTCGATTCCTGGCTGGGGTGGGAATTTTTCTCCAACCAAGATGATTTCCCATCTTGCCCAGAGTCCTTAAGTATAAATGAGAGTGTGAATGTGTGCATGATCTAATGATACAACCCAACAATTACGAGTTAACACCATCAATATGTTCCCAAGAAGGACGGCCTCCGATATGACCACTGCAGTTAACAGCAGGGTATAAATGGAACAACAACAAAAATATTAGTAGCCATGATGGATATTTCAAAATATCTAGCAAGAGAGCATACTTTTTAACCACCAAACAGGAAGAAAATCAGAAACCTTACTACAATGATCCTGGTTTTCAATATTTCAACCAGAATATTATCACAACAATGCCTCTTTCATAATCATTTTTTCTCACAATTTTCAAATGTAGGTAGCTGAGAAAGATGTATTAATTTGTAGGAATGCTCTTGCTGTTTATGTACCAATATTTCATATCAGTTTTGCTTCATCATATTACATTTTTATGGAAAGAGAGAAATTATTTTATTTTATTTTCCTTTTCTTTCTTTTTCTTTTCTTGCATACACCTGCATTTGTTTTGTTCATCCAATGTTGTAACTTTTATTCTTGTTTAAAAGTAGACTGCAAATTGTCATTCTAAATATAGCAATAGAAACCCAAATAAATAATGTGTCAAACTCTTGTCTTAAACAATGAAAGGAGAAATCTTTTCATCTTATGATTTCACTATAACCAGATGTACCTATGATCTTGTGCTAATGTGCTACAGCACACTGTTAAAATCACTAAGATTGTACCATTTCTCTTCAAAGCTGAACCAGTATGCCAACAAAATGGACAAAAATAAGTTTTTAGTGCTCTTTGAGGTACAACTAGAAACTACAGTGTTGAGTGCTAAAACTATTTCAACCACAGTTAAATCCACTCAAAAAAGAGATATAACAGTCGCCTGTGTTTGTTCAGATGTGATGTCATCCCTTCAAGCTGTAAGCAGGAAACATAGTAGCCAGTCTTCAGGAAAGTATGTATGAATTAAGAAGACACAAGGGTTCCTCCAATCTGGAAACAGATTGAAAGCTATGTAACTAGAAAACTATGAAACAGTTATGGTGGGATTAGAACACCTCAATATGCAAAAGAAAACGAGGAGAGTTGCATTTGCCTGATAGCCATAGGTAGCGGTAAAGACAGTGAAAGATAAAGTTGCAGAATTTAAAACCAGTTCTCTCTTTACTACACCATCGGCTCTTTAATCTTATAATTTGCTTCAGATATCAATTCCTCATCTAAGCTGGCTTTGAATTTTCAATCTAAATATCATTGAAATTAGTATCTTTAAAGCTGAAACTGGTCCAAAAGAATACAAAATTACAAATTAGGCCTTCTATTTATTTTTTTATTACATTTGTTCTGTAGGAGTTTTCATATAAATACTTACACTATAGGGGTTAAAATGAGAGTAAGGTGACGATGTAGATGTCCTTAAATGGAGGTTTTGGTCGCTCATTTGACTTTTTGTGATATTTCTCACATGTTCTTTTTCCAAAATTTTTAAAAGAACCTGAAGTGAAATTTGCAGCCCATATGCAGTTTCTAAATTATGTATTTTGAGTAAAAACGTACACTATTTAACAAGAAATATGTAAGCATATTTCCATGCCAGTTTTTAAGAGTAAATTTTCCAGTGCGGTTTACTTGGTTGCAAGATATCAGACATTTTTCAGTACTTAAAATATAGCTTTTGAGACACCAGAATAAAACCTGTTATGCAGTTATTTATATAAGGCAAATGTATTTAGCCAATAAGGTCATCCAGTTTTGTAAGTATATATTTTTTTAAATCCTTTCATGGAAGTGTTGAAAACAGTGTTGTTGTATAAATTAAGTTAATTGGGAGTCGATTAATAACACAAAACAACACTCACTTTTAAATTTTCCCGGAACCGGTTTCTGAGGCCTTCCCTCTATCTTCAGCCGGACATCGACTAGTTCTCATTGGTGTAGCTGGCAATATTTTGTCTTCGGTCTCCTCTGGTGGCGGTTCGAGGAACTTGCTGAACAAATCTTTCTGGGGGATGTCGAAATTGAATACTTTGTTCCTATTTTTTGAAATAAAGATTTGTTCCCATGTGGACAGTTCTTCTTTTCCTGTTGTATGTTTTAGTAATTTTGGTTCTGGATTTATGTTGTGGTTTTTTTCCCAGAAATGCGCGGCAACTGCTGATTTTTCTAATTGTTTGTATTTTATGTTCCTAAAGTGTTCCTTTGCTCTTGTTTCTAAATTTCTTTTGGTTTTTCCAATATAAATTTGACTACAGTCACAGCATTCAATTTGATATATACCAGATTTTTTGTTAGATGGAATGGCATCTTTGATGTTTGAGCAAATTAGGTTTTTTAAGGAGTAATGGTTCACTGGAGCTAGTTGAATGTTTTGTTTTTTGAAGACTTTTTTGAATTTATCAAAGGCCCATGGATGGTAAGTGAATTTTTTGAAGATCATTTTAGTTTCTGTAGCTGAGAGGGTTGTGGTTTCCTTTAGTAGTTTCTTCTTTTTTGCTAAGTTCACTTTTTTGTCTACTAGTGATTTGGGAAAGTCATTTTTCTGTGCTATTTCAATAATTTTGTTGTATTCTATTTTGTATTCTTCTGCTCTGAGAGGGATGTTGATCAGTCTGTGTGCTAAACTATTAAAGATTGCCTGTTTGTGGGATCTTGGATTGTAGCCATTAGCTTTTATGTAGTTGTCTGTCTGTGTTGGTTTTCTGTAAATGCCAAAGTTTATTCTATTTTTATTTCTGATTATTTTTAGATCTAAAAATGGTAAATACTCGTCTTTTTCAACTTCTACAGTGAACTTGATGCTTTTTTCTTGAATATTTAAAAGTTTTAGTGCATCACTGATGTGTTTTTTTGGCACTATGGCAAATATGTCATCTACATATCTTTGCCAGAGTTTGAACATCCATGGGAAAATTTAAAAGTGAGTGTTGTTTTGTGTTATTAATCGACTCCCAATTAACTTAATATATTTTTTTGCAAAAAACTGAGACAAACTGAACAAAATTTACTTTTAAATGAATTATGTTGAAAATATATTCCTTTGCAAACTTATTTTATAGGCTGGTAAGGAGAATGTATCTTAAATTTTGTTAAAAATTGTGAATATTGCGTTTCAAGGATATGTTTTTATATAACTTAAAATTGTTGGTTAAAACAAAGGAATGACTTAAATATACATACCAAACTTTGTAGCCACACCTGTTTCTACAGATACAAAATGTGTTAAAAAATTCAAAACACTCAGTGAAATACTTTGGGTTTATGGCTTTCCTGTAATTAGGAATTGCATTAGATGCAATTGTGTGTCAATATCTTCTCGGTTCACTTTTGTGCGTTAGAAAACCTCAAAACAGGCTTAGTTTGCCACAGTCATTTTCCAAATACTAACATTATTGTTAAATTCCTTAACACAAGGGCTACGGGAAGTCAAATTAATCAGTTTTAACAGTATATTAATGCTAGTATTGTTCAATGATGCAGAATTTGCACTATCTTCAAAGTAAATAACTGTAATGAAGTATTAAAATGTAATAGGTTGGTGAAATTGGCCATTGTAAGGATAAACTAAACTCATTTTCTGGAGGTATCCGAATATTCTTGAAAACAAACTAATTTTTACATGAAATAAATAATCATGATCCAAGACATCTGGCATTTGCTATTGCTGAGAGTGGTGTTAATTCTACTGCTTATATATAGGGGTACTGACCAGCTGAAATGTTTCTTCTTGGACAGTAGGTATTGCACTATAAAATTCAGAGACCTTTCCATACTGGGGGTAAGAAAACCACCACCCCAGCACCCCTCAGACTTGAAGGAAAACATATTCCTAAAAGGTTACCACCCACAGCAAAAAAGTCGCGTTCCTTTAGTAAATGTCTGGTGTGCCGAAAGAAAGGTGTCCGAAAGGAAACAAGTACAATTTGACGTGAATGTGGAGATGTGCCCTTGTGTGTTTATCCCTGTTTTGAGGTGTACCATTCAAGAAGAAAAAGGTAAGCTTTTACTTCTTATAGAATTTATTTAAATTTACTGTAAAACATAAAGTTTAAAAGAATTATCATTAAATAAGCATTAAATGTACGTATGCACAGGATGTCTATACACGTCCATATTGGTTTGGGGGCCTTTTAACTTGGACGCCATATGACGTCCATATCAGTGAAAGGGTTAATAGAAATCTGTGAGTTTGTTTAATTCTTAATTGAGTAATTAGAGTAACTATAATATCTACTTAAATAATATTGGAAGAAATGTTTTAAGGCTTTAATGCTAAACTATGATTTCAAAAGAAATGGATCTAGTAAACTTTTATAAGAATGTTATGAGATAAATTAAAAATGTTTGATATGAGGTACAGAAAGCTTAAAACTGATCAAAGCTACAGTTATAAGTCTGGTAATTAGGCCAGTGATATTTTTTGTCCTGCAAGATATTTTCACAGTGATTCATTTTCAAAAACCGTTATATACATATTATCAATAACAAGAGTTATAAATATTAAAGTGTTATTATATTCTGATTGTTGTTTTACAGCAATAAATGAAATATGTATGATTTTAAAGTGGAACAGAAGAGCACTATATGCACTTGATATCTAAACTTCAATGTCCACTTTTGTTTCTTACATTATAGATCCTTAACAACTTCTATCCATTGAAAATATATTTGATCAGTTGAGCAATTGAGGATTTAATCCTACTGAATTCTCTGTCTTAACATTTCCATATTTTCCAAATGTTATATTTTCACTGCCGCCCAGTTCACAAAATATTATACGAGAACAAGAAGGTTATTATGACTTGGTTTTCAAAGCTCCTGAATCTTAGTGACAATTCAAACCATTAGAAAAATGAGCAAAATTGAAATGAAAATTAAAAATATATGAATACAAAATTGAATCGAGAATATATTGACACATTGCTTCACTCACACTGTTTATTCACAGGACATGTTTCAAGAGCTCTTGCTCCTATCCTCAGCTGATACTCGATTAGTGGAAGTTGTAGTGGTTTCTTCTTTCTCCGTATTGTCAATAGATGGCGTGATGTACTTGTCAAAGATGTCCGGTGGTGGAGTTTCAAAATTCATGACTCTATGACAATTTTTGTTAATGAAGATTTTTTCCCATACGGAAAGGTCTATGGGGTGACTAACGTATTTTATTAGAGATGTTTCCAAATTGATGTCATGTCTAGTATTCAAAAAATGAAAAGCCACTGCTGATTTTTCTGTTTCACCATTTTTAATGTTTCTCATATGTTAAAAATGGTGAAACAGAAAAATCAGCAGTGGCTTTTCATTTTTTGAATACTAGACATGACATCAATTTGGAAACATCTCTAATAAAATACGTTAGTCACCCCATAGACCTTTCTGTATGGGAAAAAATCTTCATTAACAAAAATCGTCATAGAGTCATGAATTTTGAAACTCCACCACCGGACATCTTTGACAAGTACATCACGCCATCTATTGACAATACGGAGAAAGAAGAAACCACTACAACTTTCACTAATCGAGTATCAGCTGAGGATAGGAGCAAGAGCTCTTGAAACATGTCCTGTGAATAAACAGTGTGAGTGAAGCAATGTGTCAATATATTCTTGATTCAATTTTGTATTAATTTGTGCTTCACTGTCCCTACGCTTCTTTCAAGTTTATACTTTAAAAATATATGATTCAGTTACTGAATAAGCAAGGAGTGCATCACAATGTGTTTAAATGCTTATCTTATAAAGTTTATTATATAGTTATTCAAAATAAAAGAAAGAATGAGGGGTATAGTGTGGGTGACAGCAAGTGTATAGAGACTGAAAGAAATGAGATTTTCCACCAAAAGAGTATGCAATATGCAGGAGAATAGAAGATTTAGAGCACAAAATATTTGAGTGTAGAGGGACAAAGTTATGGAGAAAAGAATGTATAAATGAGAGATGGCTTAAAGTGGATAGAAAGACTGAATTAATTAAAATGTTCAGTAAAGATGAAAACTGGAGAGATTTTAAATAAAGTTAAAAAAATAGAATTCGTCGTTAAGCAGAAAAGACAACAAAGCATAAGTTTAAGGGAAACTAAGTGTTGCTGGTAGAACTTGTATAATGAATACAGTAAGTTAATAGACCATGCTGAACACTTATGTTCTTTGAATTTTTTATTTGTAAGAAGCTTAGTACAAATAAAAAAAAAATAATAAGTGAGTCTATGCTTTAAAAAAAGAGTCCTGAAAAGTTTGTAGCCTTTTTAGATTTCTCTCAAAAGAATTAAATCTGTATATTTGGAACAAATGCAGAGTTTGAATATAGTATTACGGTTATGAATAAATTAAACGCTCTTAGCAACAAACTTCACTACTTATCTGTTTGTCAAATCCTTTGGGACCGGTTTCGAAATGCATCCGACTGAAAATGAAACGGATGCATTTCGAAACTGGTTCCAAAGGATTTGACAAACAGATAAGTAGTGAAGTGTGTTGCTAAGAGTGTTTAATTTATTCATAATCTTGGTTGCTACATTTTTAGCAGCTTCAGTTTTTTACATAACTATAGTATTGCTGTGTTTGAGATCTTGAGCATAAATGCTTTATCAGAATTCTGTCTTATAATTCATGGACTGTGGACTTTGGAGCACCTTCTTTATTATCCTAGGTATGTGTATGCATAGGTATTAAAAGGGAAAATGTTTGCTCTATCTCACTACACTATCATGAAAAGACAACAATGATTAAGGGCTGAAGAAGAGAGAGAGATGAAGAATATATATAATTACTATGCATTTTGATTTATCTTGTATCATGCCCAAAATAATCAAGTCATGTTATCACCAGTTATTCTGCATTCTATTTACATATTATGTATGTCAGCCTTATGCCTTTCAGAATGAGCAATTTTGACTTCATTAAATAGATGGTGCCCTTACAAGTAATGCCTAACATTCAACATTATTTTCTCTTAATATGTTAGGGACTCTAAATCTGTATACAAACAAATGACTAGAGATTATTACTAAGGCTTGGAAGTTTAGCCAAAAATTTGTGGTTAGTTGTGCACCAGGTATAAATTTTCAACTGAGTTATTCATCAACTTGTGCTGTTGGTGGAAGGTTGCGCACTGTCAAAAGGGAAAATGTTTTCCTGCTAGTTACTGATAGGACCTCATATATGCAAAAGGCAGCAAAGGCTGTATCCAAAATAAGTGCACATGACGTGTATTGCACATTGTCTGCATAGAGTTGCTGAACATGTACAATACTTATTTCTACATGTATACATTTTCATTTCTCACTTAAAGAAAACATTCCTGAAATTGCCTGCAAAACTAAGAATCTTTATAAAAGCAGAGAAGCGGTCCCACTGACTCCAAAACCTATTGTAACCAGATGGGGAACTTGGTAGGATGCTGTACTAAAATATTACCATCAGATTGTTGCAACAGTAAATGTCCTTGACTATGTGTGAAATGCTTCATACAACAAGCAAAGCACCTTATGTCAGAGCAGCTACTAAGTAATATCCAGTTCATTGCTAATAATTTCAGAGAATTATCAAGATGCATCATCTTCTAGTACGTCAGAATATGTAAATGGTAGAAGCGATCACACTCATCGAGGATATTATCCATTGCAAAAGGTTGTTTTGAAGACGGAATACTTCTACAGGTGCAGCAGAAACTAAAAATGCATTCTCCAAAAAAATTAGGATATTCCACTGTGTGAAATTTAGGATCAACTACAAGGTTCTAGAGAAAATTGTAATGCACAAAAGGGAAACAGTAGCATTTCCTTTGGGTTTTAATTTGTCACAGTGACATCATGTGATGTGGAGAGAAGCTTTTCCCACTACAGAGCATGACTGGAGGAGAACAGAAGATCGTTTTTGTTTGAAATCTTTGAAATGTATATTATTGTTCACTGTAACAAGGCATATGCACAACAAATTAGTTTTTCTTTTGCTCTGCACATTGTAAATATTAATGAATCTTTTAATCAAAAAAACTATTTGCAGTCGGTTTATTGACACTTCGTCACTTACATTTTTATATTATTGAGGGACTAGTTTCAGAAGCCATCACTTCCATCCTCAACTTCTCTCCAACTAGCGTCTATTGTCGTTTGCTCTCTTCTCTGTGGTGGTGGAACCATGAACTTCTTTCTAAACATCATTTTAGAAACTCAAAATGAAACAAGAAGATAAGTCAGCAGTAGCATTTCATTTTTGGAACGAAAATCATGATATTGATCCAAATGCAAAATTACTAAAAGGAGTGATAAACCAAAATAAACTGAAAACATGGGAGAATATATTCATTTGGAAAAATAGGACCGAGTAATGAAATCTCACCATAGTTCCACTGCCAGAGAGAAGAGAGCAGACAACAACAGACACTAATTAGAGAGAGGTTGAGGATGGAAGCAATGGCTTCTGAAACTAGTCCCTCGATAATATAAAAATGTAAGTGATGAAGTGTCAATAAACCGACTATAAATAGTTCTTTTGATTAATTTTGATGTCACTGTTACTAAATTCCTCCAATCACGCATAATGATTCTTTTGTTTATATTTACACATTTGGAAAAGATAACTTTGTTTTGTATAATTTATGAATAAATATCTATGGCACTGTGTCCATTGTGTGACTACGTTTGATAGATTACCTTACCCATAACCTTGGTTGTATAAGTATGCACCCAAATGCATGGCATTCAACCCATCTCCTCTAAGTTTACGAGACTTAGGTACCGTTTAACTCTGTCTCTACTAACTTGTATTGTTTCTTTTGGCTAAACTTCTGGACCCTAATTATTACTTAAGAATACTGGCCTAATGCTCCCTTTCATATAACAACAACATGTCACATTTATACTTGCAAAAAACACAATGAGAAGTAGCACTCCAAAGAAAAGTTGTATGAGGAGAAAAGCTAACATATTGCCATTTGGCACAACACCATAAGAGAGATAAAATAAACCCATAAATTTCAAAATAATTATATAAAAATAAGTGCTTACAAACTAGAAATAATGTTCATTGAAAAATATAATGTCATAGCAACTCTGTTGAAATAATGGGATTCAGGTGCAGAAACCTATACACATTACATTTAAATTGCAATGAAAACAGCAAGGACTGTATCTGC
The DNA here is from genome assembly GCA_030765055.1 of Mantis religiosa. Lineage (NCBI taxonomy): Eukaryota > Metazoa > Arthropoda > Insecta > Mantodea > Mantidae > Mantis > Mantis religiosa. Next base: position 84,278,819 of record CM060948.1, read on the forward strand.
AACAGCAATAGGAAAGTCCTCAAAAGTAAACATACTCTGTAGTTTTGTCGTCATATTCAGCTCCTTTTATATATCTAGACATCATTCTGATTTGGACAAATAAGAGTTATACGGCAGCATAGCCTGTTATTACTCTGAATGTCAGCCAGATAAGAGCAACATGACACACATACAAGAATTCATGATAAATGATGCCATTATGTAAAACATGTAAGTAGTAGTCTTGACTTCCTATATATAACGAATTTTAAAATATATTAATTTAAAAATTATGCTATTGGTACATTAGTCAACAAAATACATTCTTAGTACTTTTAAACTATTTAATGCTCTTCTTTACTGCTTTACATGTTTATTTTCATTTTCTAAACCTCTTCTTTTTTATTAATGGTTTTTTGGGTCTTAACACGTGCGAAATATCAGCTCAAATACATTTCTCATAAATACTGGACTTTATGCAATAAACCTGCTATTTAAGTGGGATATCTCCAGATACGCTTAATGATATGGTTCTATTATGCTTTGAGAAGCAATAAAGTTTTTCTAAAGTAAAACACTTTACACAACTTTCTTTTTCAAGTAACATATTTTATTTTACTTATTAGAAAATCTTAGAACAGCTTGACCTATATGCAAAACACACAAACTTAATGGACAGACAAAAAATGCTGTATGATTCAAAGAAAGACTAATGATATATAAAATACGGATTTCTAGGCATCAAAATATCAAAAATTCTGTAATAGCTAAATATTTCATAAAAGATGTTTCCCTATGTAGCATAGCTGAAAGTATAAAGGATATGTTAGAGAGCATTTTAAGGTGCTGCTTTGAAGATAGTTAAAGGTATATAGAAAGCTAAAGCTTTTTGTAATACAGAATACAGATATTGCCAGAGTTAGCTTACTTTTGGAAGAGTCAATTATGCAAGTACAGAGCATATTAATATTCAGGAATCTGTACATTTTATCAAAATCTTTGCTTTGTCATAGTGGTCAACATATCTTAAAGAGGAATATTAATATAGATATCAAGTTAGCCAGGATATATATTTATATGAATGAGTTTATACAGTACTGACATGCAAAAAGATCCTGCTTATAGGTGGGAATATTTAGAAACTTCACTTACAGAATAACTTTTGCTTTTCCTTTCTATTATCATCATTAGAATGCTACATGTATTTCTTTTATTCATAATTATGCTAGTAATATAAAAGCATTCCACCCTTGAGTATTTATATACTGTTGCAGTAATGTACTGAGGTAATGAAAAGCCAAAATAGTTACTTCTATATTCTTTGGTAAACAAATTATAGCATAATGCTCACTTGACAGTTACTTCATAAGATGTGTGAACCCAGCCCTATCACGCACATTGCAACAATAGTGTATGAAAATGCCAATGATGATAATTTAATTATTAATGTTATTCCTATTGACTATGAGCACCGGCCTACTCATGCAAGTGAACCTGATGCACACTTCTCCAAAGTTCCCTTATTTTCACTGCTAGAGCGCACAGCAGTGGTGGCCGTGGGAGGAGGGGAGGAGGCACCAGTCATCATTTCCGTGGAGGTGGGACATGACACAGTTGTAGTTGAAGGAGTAGCATTACTTCCCTCAGTAGTACCTGAAGATCCACCTACAGAAGCTGGCGTTGTATTGTTGGTACTGGTACAACTGCGACGACGACCTCCACTACCACCATTTTCATGAGTTGGAGATTTAACATCAAAAACAGATGTATCACTCTCTATGTCTGACTCTACCTGATAAAAGAAAGACAGGTGTTTCAAATTTATAACTAAATATGTTTGAAACAAAATAAAAGCATAATAAATTTAATTTATTCCACATCTCAATTCCCCCACTTGTGCACGCACACATTCACGTACACACATACAAACTTTTATATAATTTCTTTAATAATGTTTCATTTATCATTCATAATATATCTCCCATTCAGAAGTCATTCATGCAAGGAGTGGTCGAGTCAGCATTACTGCTTGGAGGTGGTTATCTTGGGACGGGGCAGGTATGTTGGAACGTGTTCATCAAAAGCTGAACTCTGAAAAATATTGTGAACTGCTAGAGCATGTTCTGCTCCCGTCTAACAGAGAGCATTATCCTGAAGGCATTGTTACATTTCATATGGATAACCATTCAGTCCACACATCGGCCAAAGTTCAAAAGTGGTTTCTGAAGCACACAGACACCTTTCAGTAGATGCCATGGCCTCCAAAGTTACCAGACTTGAACCTAATAGAACATGTTTGGTCAAAAGTAAAAAGGAGGCTTTCTCAAGGTCCCAGATTACTGATGTTGCAGAGCTCTGCAGTGCCATAGAAGATGCTTGGGAATAACTAGCAGAGAACACAAATTATTTTAAAACGCTAGTGGATTCCATGCTCTGAAGATTGAGGGCAGTTACTGAAAATAATGGAGATCACACAAAGTATTAGTTTATTTCAATATATAATTTATTTTATTTTGTATTAAGTGTTGAAAAGTTTAAAAGCATCGAAGTTAAGGTCACGAGGATTTTTTTTCTTTTTCCTTTATTTTTGTGTAAGAACAGCAGCTAACTAATTCACACATCATTTATTTAATATACCTATGATTATGTAATGAAATCTGCATAAATATTAAGCAATTATAATAGGTATCAATATAAAATCTATGCGGGTCGCTGGATCCAAACCTATTCCCTGAGCAGTAAGTAAACTTCAAATCCAGGACATTGGCAGAGAGGCATTTCCACATGGACAGCACCACCCTCTGCTCTGTGCACGCCTTCTTTTATAGTAGTATGTTTTGGTCACATTGAAAAACCTGGAGTTCACATCGTTATTGCTTGCCATTTTTCCTTTTTTGCAAAAAAAGCAGAAAATTGTACACATAATCATTGAGATAAAATTATGTGACAATAGCTGCATAGATACATTCAAATGAGTAAGTATTAAATACATATAAATAAAAAGTGTATGCAGATTGTTGGACTCGAACCTACTCTCAAAGTAGCACACTCCACTTCAAGTTCAGAACCTTGGAGCGGAGCTATTTGAGCATGGGAAGCAGCGTGCTCTGTTTATGTAGAAAGGCAATAAGGAATTCGAATCAAGTGCTTTGTGTAGTATTTGAGCATTTACCTGTGAATTTTGTTGAAAGAAGCAGTTTTTGGAATCATTTGAGCTGTTACTCTTGTAACAGGGCACAGATCTATATGCACCAAAAACATCAAATATATGCATGTAAATATGCACTAAAAATGTCAAAAATAAGCACTAAAAATATAAAAATTGCACTAAATATATAAAAATATGCCCGTATAAAGTAAATATTTTATTTTAATTCACCAATACATGTGTTACTCCTTGTCAAATAACGAGTTCACAGTATGTTGTCAAAAGTCTCTCGATGTTTCCAGGGGTTAAGGATTTCCTATTGTCAGACAGAATAAGTTCATATGCTGAAAATGATCATTCCACATCAACAGATGGGATTGGGCAATACTTATACACTGGTAGTGACTCCTCAGTACGTCTACGTCGTCGTCATCGTCATCGTCATCGTCATCGTCATCATCATCGTCATCGTCGTCATCGTCATCATCATCATCATCATTATTATTATTCATCTGGCAAAGACTTTCTGATTTCACTTAAGTGCTTGTTGATATCTTGAATCTTCTTTATTCCTGGGTTTGAGTCCAACACCGCACTAAGTTTATTTTTAAATTTTTTCCCAATTTCACTAGGGATAGCATTTAAAGAAGAAATTGTTTTGTCAATCATTTAAAGAGACTCGTGTATGGGTGCATCACGAGTTTCTAGATCCCTAATAGCCTTTAAAAGAGAAGAATAATGTGCATGCATAAAATTTATATCTTGATATTGTGACTTTGTGGGTTCGTGGAATTAAAAGTCCAATTTGCCGAAATTCGAAATGTTCTTTATTTGCAAAGAAATATACTTCATAGCAGCAGAATTACATCACATATCACAATCTACAACAGCATTCTGATTACAACTGTTTACATCAGCTCTCGTTACAACACTTCATAGCTGTTTACTCCTCTGTTTACAACTACTACTTGGCAAGTCGTCGCCCCCTTAAATACCTCATTGATAAATTCAAGATTGCACTCTAACAATCACGAGATATTTCTGGAATAAACAAGACATTAAATGTTCTATCACCTTCCAGAAGCGTAACTTAATCTGTGTCGGCAAGTCCTTTATCTCAAGCACTATGTTTATCTGCTTATGCAAGCTCTTTATTTCCACACTGTCCGCCTATCAATTCCTTAGTGTAAACAAGCTGCGCGATCGTAGATAATGGGCTCATAACACTATGGAATTTCACATTCAAATGCATATTCACAAACACGTGCAGTACGAGTATCATCAATACTTGTGATTACAACTTTCACTTGACTGAAGTTCTCCTGGTAGAATGACACCACAGATAACCAAGTTCCGCATCTTGTGAGAACTGGTTTCGGCGGAAGAGACACCTCAGGCAGAAGTTACTTGTACAACTGTACATGAGCAGGCGCTTTTAAAAAACACCTTTCTCCTGTATTCTGCTTGATATTACTTTGTTAAGTGATGGAAAGAGAGCGCATATCTCTTCTGCAATGTGGTGTAGCCTGTGTGAAGGATAAGATTAGGAAAGAATATTCAAAGAGACTGCCCAGCTTTTAACATATATGAAGCTGCATCTGTGACTATATCACACACCCTGTAACAATTGCTCTGCCATTCAGAACGTCACAGAAGACACAAGGAATTGTTTGCAAATCTTGCAATCGTTCTGTGGTTGTTTTTTCTAATACTTTGCATGCAAGTAAATGAAGTTTGCCAGGTTCTTCAGGACATAATTTTCCCACTACAAAGTTCTCCATGTATTGGCCACACGAATCAGTTGTTTCATCTACCGATATCCTGTTGTTGCCTCCTATGTCAGACCGTATTGAATCTAGGGCAGAAGCGTGTAGTGAAGGTAAGTAACTTTCTCTGAGGGTGGATTTGTCTGGAATCCTTTTTCCAGCACAATATTTGTGTAGAAATGATCATAGATAAGGATTATTTATTTTATGCAACGGAATGTTGCTGGATACAAAGGCTTTACAGAGGTCAGTGTAGAATGCATTACCATTTGACTGTGGTTTCATTTGAGTCAAAAGTAGCTGTTGAAAGTTCCTGCCCCCCCCCCCTTTTTTTTTGACCTGAGATGTGCTGCTGCTTTTGAATGCTGTTCAAGTTGAAATTTTGTATCACATTTTACATCCTCACTCACTTGACAAAACACATCACCATCGCTTTAATAGTCACTATTGCCTGAAGTCCACTGTATGAAGGATCTGCTGCTTTTATCCTTAGGCATTCTTACAAAATACCACACTATTAGTAGTTAAATAAACTAACAGGCTAGCACATGTGTCCTATCAACACAACATATTAGAGACTACTGAAAGGTAGCAGTAGCAGTAGCAGTAGTACTTATTAGTTCTGTTTGATCAAGTTGTACATTTGTACTTTTGATATAGAACACATCAAATATACTGTCACGCGAGCGTTGGAACACCCTGTGAAAGCAGCTGAGAGCGGGAGACAAGGGAGGTCCGTGTTAGCCACGCCCTCCCCTCGTTTGTCTTATAGTGGTGACAGGCAATGGCTGGGAGGAAAAACATCAGTGTGCCGTCTGTTTCTCTTCCACCTGTGTTCCAGAAATTACGGGATCTTTCATTACTGGAACCTTCTTTTGCAAGCCAGAAGGCGGCGATATTCCTATAAAAAGGGGCTGCCGGAGCGAAGTCAGTCAGTTGTTGGTTAGTGAGTGAGGAGACAGTCGCAGTTCTTGGTGTAAGAGTTAGTCAGTGACGTGTTAGCAAAGGAGCGCCGTGTTAATGAACGAGAAGATTGTGCAACGGAAGACTTTGTGTAATTGTGTACGTGCATCGGGACGGTAACGGACGAACTGGTAAATTGTAATTGTGTGCATTACGTATTTTTGTGTAATTGGCAAGTGTTCAACTGTAAGTCGGTGGAAATAAAGAACATTTTTGAGTGGTGAAACTGGACTTTTCATTTCACGAACCCACAAAGTCACAATTGGTGTCAGGAGTGGGATATAACACAATGGAGGCAGCATTAGAAAAGATTTTAGCGGAACTGAAAGAAATGAAGACGGCAACTGAAAACCTCGCTGCAAAAATAGAAGCGGCAAACAACAACCTCATCGCCGAGTTGAAACAAATGAAGACGGCCAACGACAACATCACCGCGGAACTGAAACAAATGAAGACGGCCAACGACAACATCACCGAGAAGATGGAAGAAATGAAGGCCGAGTTAACCACAGAAATGAGAGCAGCGAACGGCAGTCTGGCCACGGAAATGAAGGCGGCGAACGAGGCTCTCGCCGCAAAGTTTGAGGAACGGTTGGCCGGCGTGAGGGATGACGTCACAAATCTGGGCAAGTGGAAGGGTCAAGTAGACGACCGCCTTAACGATTTAGAGGAAAAGGCCGACAACATCGCAAAACCCCTCACCCTCCTGACGGAGGAAAACCGGCCTTATGTGTGGACGGAGGACGCCGAAGACGCTTTCCAGCACCCGAAGGAGATCCTGTGCAGTGCTCCAATTTTGGGTTTCCCACAGCCGGGTGGCGCCTTCATTGTGGACACCGACGCTAGCGACCATTACATTGGAGGTGTCCTATCGCAGATCCAGGACGGCCATGAGCGCACAAGAGTGGAAGAGAAGAAGCGTGCCGCAGCAGTCCGAGTAGTTGTGGCAGTGCCTGCTGAAGGCTGGGATAGCGCAGGCCTGAGGAGGGAGCAGCTGGCGGACGCAGACTTGGGGCCACTCTTGAGGGAAGTGGACGCAGGGACGAGACCAACCTGGGAGGACATCGCACCGAGGAGCGCCACCTACAAGTCGTACTGGGCCCAATGGGACTCGTTGAAGACCAGAGAGGGCGTGCTGTTCCGGGTATGGGAGTCACCCGATGGGAAGGCGCAGAGAGAACAGTTGGTACTCCCCCGGAGTAAGGTCCCGGAAGTCTTGGAGGAAGTGCACGCCGGTACTTCAGGAGGACACCTGGGAGCGAACCGTATGATTCACAAACTACGGCAGCGCTACTTCTGGCTCAGACTCCGGGCAGATGCTGGTGGTACACCTGGACCGCCTCGCACGCTACGATGGTGCTGTTCGGGGCGAACAGCTTTGAGGAGGGAGCAGTGTCACGCGAGCGTTGGAACACCCTGTGAAAGCAGCTGAGAGCAGGAGACAAGGGAGGTCCGTGTTAGCCACGCCCTCCCCTCGTTTGTCTTATAGTGGTGACAGGCAATGGCTGGGAGGAAAAACATCAGTGTGCCGTCTGTTTCTCTTCCACCTGTGTTCCAGAAATTACGGGATCTTTCATTACTGGAACCTTCCTGTGCAAGCCAGAAGGCGGCGATATTCCTATAAAAAGGGGCTGCTGGAGCGAAGTCAGTCAGTTGTTGGTTAGTGAGTGAGGAGACAGTCGCAGTTCTTGGTGTAAGAGTTAGTCAGTGACGTGTTAGCAAAGGAGCGCCGTGTTAATGAACGAGAAGATTGTGCAACGGAAGACTTTGTGTAATTGTGTACGTGCATCGGGACGGTAACGGACGAACTGGTAAATTGTAATTGTGTGCATTACGTATTTTTGTGTAATTGGCAAGTGTTCAACTGTAAGTCGGTGGAAATAAAGAACATTTTTGAGTGGTGAAACTGGACTTTTCATTTCACGAACCCACAAAGTCACAATACTATACAAAATATTTACAATTTCTGTCAAATACAATACAGTATAGAATTATTTACAATCTATTAAGATATTCACTTACACTATAAAAACAATTCTCTAATAAAACTTTCTTTGCTATTTTTTAAACCAATTTATCTTATCGTCTAATTTTAAGTCATTTGGCAATGCATTAAACATTTTTATGGCTGCATGAAATACTCCATTTTCTAATAGTTTTGCATTAGCTGATAGTGTGTGCATATTTTTTAAGAATCTAGTGTTATGGTTGTGTATTTGTTCATTTATCAAAAAGTGTGAGTAAAGGAATGTATAAAATCCTTTTCTTGGAAAGGGTCAGCAGCACCTAACAACTTGCCGTTACCACTTGGCTTAAAAACAGCACTGCTATTGTGATTTCAAGGGGTGTCCAACACATAGATTCATTAAATTGTTTGGTTTATTCAGAAATATCAGGTAATTGATCTTACATAAGGTAAATAAATGACAAATTATGCATATGTCCTTTAAATATGCACTAACCCTCAAAATAAGCACTTACATATGCGCTATGCATTTTCGAAAAGTCGGAGCCCTAATTATAACATATATATTATGTTACAGATACTTTACAAAAATGCATACTTTGCATACTTTAAATATACTTTGCATAATCCGGATCTGAACCACTCTGACTTGGAGACAAGTACGAGCAGTGTGAACAAGGCTCAATGGACATCGAGTGCTTCCATGAAACTGAAGTGTTACTTTGAAAGTTTTCAGCACTCAGACATTCTTTTCCATGACTGTATAGACAGTGTATGCTTTTAGATGGAAGTGTGCTGATAATTTCTAAACTGTATTAAAAATATTTTGGTGATGTATGTGATTTTGTTTATAATTTTTACATAATTCTCTGGATAACCCAGATTTTTGTTAACTCAGATCAGCCCTGGTCCCAATTGATCCAGGTAAACGAGGATCTACCCTACATTGTAAACGGTTATGTAAATCTCTCATGTACAGTCTACAGATACTGACTATATCAAATACCTGTAATCCACAATTCTACTGAAAATAAAATAAATAAAAAAATAAAATAAAAAAGTCATAATTCAAAGTTACACTATACCACTTGTCACAATATTTTTCATATCTAATTTTAATGAATGTAACATTTCTTCTGTAGCAGTTCATCACACTAAACCCCCGGTTGTTTGTGCAATCTTTCAGATTTCTCTGGAGTATTTTTCCCTGTTTTTCTTGACTACTCTAATCCATTTCTCTCTTACTCTTTCTAAATATTCTTCAATTTCTAAATATTCTTCAATTGTTATAATTTTTTCCTTTTGTCCCTGAATCAGTAAACAGTTTAATTGCAATAATTTCCTTGACCATTGGTTCATTTTGCTTCCCATATACAGTCTTCCAATTCTTTGCATATAACACACCTTTCTTCATTAACTTCTCTAAAACCTTTGAAAGACAGTGCTACTAATAAGAGCATCCAAGTCAGCCCTTCTCTCTTAAATTTACTATCATAAATGATATATTTCTCTCTCCCCATTTTACTAATTATTTTATATGAGTTTAGAAAACTCTTATCTGTAATGCTAGCCCAAATCTCTTTCCTTTCTATATCTTCAGCTCTTTGCCTATCTTCTTTCCAAAATCCCGATCTATCCTGAACTTCAATTTTCTAGAGCTCTTCCATTCCAATTTCTTGTACTGAATAACGGTTAAATTTCAACATCCATTTGATCTTCATACACCCTTTTAGAACCATGATTAGCTTCAGTCTATAACAATATTTTAAAATTATATCTATCACCAAATCTTGCCTCCCTGCTCACCCTAAATCTGCCAATGGCACTCCTTTTAGAGAAGCTCTAATTAGGTCCTAATACCTTTCTACAAAACACTTACATATAGCAATAAATTAATGGATCTAGAAATTTCCTCTCTAAACCACAGTTTCTTATGCTTATGTGTATTCAATAGGTGGAAATTACCAACACTTCCTTTTTAAGTATTCATTTGTCAAAATATGAGGGTCACTCATATCACTTACATTTTATTTTAACAAAATTATCAATGAAAATAAAGAAAGTATTTCAAAATAGTTAAAAACTATGATTTATGTTTTATTTTTCAGTATATTTTCTAAAAATTTTGGTGTAGATATGACTGTCATCCTATGTGCACAAACTAAGAAATGAAGTTTTTGAGTTTTATGCTAAAGAAATTAAGTAAGCTACAAAAATCAATTGAGGCAATTCATAGGTTTTGCGCTGACTGGGGATTAAGAATAAACAGAAAAATATGAAAAATAATGGTATTTAAAAGAGGATTGATGGTGAGGAAAGGAGAGGAGTGGTTTATAGGAGATCAAAAGGTGAAGAGGTGAAAGAGTATGACTATTTAGGTGTCAGGATATGTAGCAGTGGAGGGTGGGCCGCACATGCCAGAAAAATGATAGCTAATGGCAGGGTGGCAATGGCGGGTAAGAATATGTAAACATAAACTGGAGATGTCAGTTAGATGGTTAGAAAGACTGTAAGAAGCGGTAATCGAATCTAGAACAATGTATGCAGCAGAGGTATGGGGCACAACAGAGATAGGTACACAATTAGACCAGATGTACGGATTGTTTTGTAAAGAACTACTAGGGCTGCCAAAATCAGCACCAAGAGAAGTGGCATTACTAGAGTTGGGAAATACAAAAAGGAGAGGAATAATAATAACAGAGAGAATAACAAAATTCTGGTATATGTATTAGAGAGCAGAAAGGGGAATTATTGAATCTGTGCATGAAGCAGCAGAAAAGCATTAAGAACACAAATAGTTGGTCGGAATTGGAAAGAATGGTATCGAAGATAGGCATGGGAGATTTATAGGGAGCAGAGGAGTCAAATCATAGCAGTTCTTGGAAGGAAGTGAGAACCAGAGTACAAGACATAGATAGGCAGGAGTTATGGGAAAGTATAGAAGAAAATAAATCTTTGAAATTTCATAAGCAATTAAAGACAGAATGGGGTAGGGCAAAATATATGGATCAATGTGACAAAACTGAAAGAAGGCATAACATGGATGAGAGTAGGAATAATATATCTAAAAGGGTTGAGAAGTAATGAGGTAGGGATATGTGAATTTTGTGGAGTTGAAGAGAGCAGTGTTCATTATCTGGTAGAATGTAAGGAGTTAACAAATTGCAAGAGAAAAATATGGGATAAGAAATGGGACAATGTAAGCAAAGAGGTAGTGGCATTACGCATGTTAACGGGGATGGGTGAAAAGAAAAATAGATGCATTAGAGAATTCTTATATAGGTTAAGAGAAAAGTGGATTGGAGTAAAAGAAGCAAAGGTCAAGAAGAAATGACACCAAGCTGCTCAGGAAAACCAAAGGCTTATGGCCAGGGGACCTGAGTCAGCGAGTAAATCTTGGGTCAGCAATTTCATGTATTTGTACAGGATGTATAATAGTGCATGTTCGATGTTAATGTCATTGTAATGAAATTGTACAAATATCACATAAATATCAAACTAATCTTAAAATGATATGTTTTAATAAGTAACTTTCTGATTCCCCTTGACCATAAATATTTCACAAAATAAAATTGTTATTGGTAAAGAGAGCAGGAAGCTCTAAAAATAATCTGATTTTAAATACTGATAATAAAATGGTCAAATACTGCATCAGTCTATAAGTGAAGCACATTGAGTCATATTACATCAAATATTTCTTTGAATGTGCTTCACTTTTAGGATGATTATGGTAAATATTTTTATTATTTTTAAAAGTTAGTATGTATGAATATTGTATTGCTTTACCTGTCTGGTGCCAGGATATGGTGATAACCTTTCAGATGTGTCTGAGCCACAACTGGAACTTTCACTTAGCTCGGTGGTGAATTTTCGTGTGGCTCTAGGGGAGGGTGGTGGGCGTCTGCTGCACACTTGGGACTGGATGTGTTCACATACCCGCCTAAACCTCCGGATGTTACCTTAGATAAATAAATTCATATGAATTAACAAAAAATGCACATCCACATGATGTACATATGGTTATTTGCTTCTTAGCAAGTAATACTTAGCATTCTAGTGATGTTACTAAAGTGTTTCTTTTTTGTAGATAAGTGATACTTGTTTTCAATAAAGATTTATAACCTGACTGGCAAATATTTCTTCATTTTATGTGTGCATTAGTATGTTCAAACATATAAAGCTGATCATAAAGTGACTTTCTTTTTCTTCTTTTGAAAGTATTTTCTTTGAACAAACTGCAATCAACTATCTATACATTTGCAACTTACAAAAATACATCGGACTGAAGAAATTCAACAAAATATATTAATGTGTAATAACATTTAAAAGCAGATTAAAAATTACTTGATTATGCATTATGTAATTTATTTTATTACTATATGATGCACTGTGGCTCAGGAAATATGATACAATATTTTAATAAAATTCAAAGCCTGCTAGGACTTAAAGTAGTAAATTCATGCCACACCCTTAAGCAATTCATCAAATGAAAATAAATTCATAATATCATAACTCGTCAGCATGTAAAACAAAATAAACTACAAATACAAAATTACAAAAATGCCGATATTCACAAATACAATACACGTCAGAAAGATGACTTTCACATTCAAAGTTGTAGAACGGAAATCTTCAGGTATAGTGCTATCAATAAAGATATAAAATTATACAACAGGCTACCAGAAAATATTAAACAAATGAAGAACCTTATACATTTTAAAAAGGGAGTAAATCTCTTTTTACTGCAACATTCATTTTATTCTGTAAATGAGTTTTTAAATGTTAATTCTAATTAAGTGGTTGTAAATAATGACAATAGCCATTAATGTAATTTTTATACTATGACGTGTCTGATATCAATCGAAAGCACAAAATAAATTGAATTGAATTAAATTGAATTAAATCATGAAGTAGAGTAAACTCCACATTTGTGAACAATTACTTTTACAAAGCATTTCTCTATGGTCTTTATATAGTTTATATTTATTTGCTTTTTCTACTTTAGACTTTTGTTGGATCCTGTATCTGTTACAGTTTTCAGTCTTCTGTAACTTTTTATATTTATCTTTGTATCTTGAACCAACGTGTCCTATAACATATGTATTATGTTCCAAAGGATGAAATAAATACAATACAATAGTATGACTAAATTTCACTTTCATTTCCAGTAGCTTTGAAAGGAGATTCTTTGTAATATATGGAAAGTGTTATTTATATATTTGCATGCCATTTAGACAGAAAAGCTTTAATACATGTACTATATAATTAGTAAAAATATATCTAAAAATATAAAAAGAACTTAGAAAGAAAAGAGAGAAAAAAAAGACATGTGTAACTAAATCAGAAACTCACTTTACAGTTACTGGTCTAGCATAGGGCCTCCACCCAGGTGGCAAATGGGAAAGTCAGTGTGTGAGTATGTGGGGTGGGGTTTAAAGGCACATCAGCAGCTAGGTATTTGGGTCTGAGCAAATTGGAAAAGGGTCATCAAATGTAATACTGGAAAGGTAGTCTGTGATGGATTAATATTTTTCCACTTTACAGTAATTGGCTCTATAATAGAAAATAAACTTCACTTTTAAACTATGTAGCAGCCAATTCCAGATGAGAAGCAGCTATAAAAGTAATTCTTCTGTGGTAGAAGTGGCCATATTAGAGAAAAAAGTCGTTAGAGAGTGTGTCTCCAATACCCAGTCCAATAATATATAGTAGCATGAAAATGTTAACATAAATAGAGAAAAATTTACTACATTCACGGTAACTGACATGGCTTCTGTTGATAGTACTGGGGAAGAATTGACAAATGAGCCACTGTCAAGTAGAAATAGTTGTGTCCTTACGATATTACCTTACTATTTTGTCACATCGGTTATTGCACAAGTCTGCCATGAGACACATTCAAGGTCAGCTACTGACTGACATCATGAAGAGGAAGCAAGTTGCCGTGAAAAATATACATGTGTTTAAAAACAGCTGATCGAATCATATTATTACTATGCAAAGAAACCTTCCGTGACTAATTCCAGAGGCTTCCAATTCCAGAAAGATCTACTATGCCTGGCAGATGTATAAAAGCTTATGGAAGGCTGACAGTAGTCTGTCACTGGATGTAAAGAAGTACAATAAGTAGTAGTGAGAGATGTGTGGTGTTTCGAGCTGAGTGTGGTACAAACATTCCAAACTCCACGATAAGGATTCGGGAGGGCGTAAGATGGACAGGTAGCAGTTCACGGGCCAGTATGTGCAGTTCCAGGTGAGGGATCGCTGAGCTATAGAACCGGCAGCGAAGCAATTTATGTGTGAATATCACAGTTATGTTCAGATTTGGTGCACAGCTCCATGTTAGAGGTACACCTGTGTGTAGATCAGAAAGACCTACGTCTTTGTAGAGACATGTCGAAGTATTCTATCTTTGTAAAAGAGAGGCTGCACATTAGCACTGAGCTAGTATTTGGTGAAAATAAAGAGGTTTTAAAGTGAACCTTCCTTTTTTGTTTTCTGTCAAAATATGTATAAACAGAATGTGGCCACCAGCTCAGAAAGTAAAATTAAAGCAACTTGAAAATTATTTATAAAATATGTATAGGTATTCAAGTTACAAAAAACAAGATTAAATAAAAATTATCAAATTAAACTAAAGGGATACCTATATGTAAAACATATATGGTAGACAGAAAAGAAAAGGAAGGTGGTAGCCTAGCAGTCTTAAAAAAGGGCAAACTATCATGAAAACCCATTGAAGACAACTCTTAATCATAAAATGAAAAAAATTTAATTTTCATTAAAGCGGATAAGGGTAATAGAATTGTAATTTTAGATAAATCTGATTATATAAATAGAGTAGAACTTCTACTTCAAGGTGAAGATTTCATAAAAATTAATAAAGATCCTTTAAAATCTTGTATTTCAAATTTTAATAAAATGCTTAATATAGTGAAAGTTATATTAAAAAACATTGATAGTCGACATGAAAAATTCAATGCCACAGGTGGGATTGAACCACGGATCTACTGGATCTATCTATCCAATACCTTAGCCTGTATACGGCTAGTGTGAAGAAGTGATTAATTTCCATCAAACTTAAGGAAAAACATTTTGTAAAAGTTAGTAATCCTGTTTTACCTAGAATTTATGCTCTTCCTAAAATTCATAAACCTGGAAATTAAATGAGACCTATTGTAAATTGTATAAATTAACCAACTTACAATTTAGCTAAATGGTCACATAAAAATTTAGTAATTTTGATAAATTTGAGAGTTTAAGTATTACAAATTCTTTTGTACTAGTAACAAAGATTGCCAGTGTTGTATCATCTAAGACTGATAAACTTGTTTTTTTTTATGTAACTGCCTTACTTCCTAGTATTCCTAGAGAAAAACTTTTGATTTATTTTAAAAAGTGGTTGAATTCAATAAATTTACATGAGGACTTAATAGCTGATTTTGTTAAACTTAATAATTTTTGTTTGGATCAAATTTGTTTCACTTATGATGGTGAATTTTTTCAACAAACTTCTGGCTTAGCAATGGGTAATCCTCTTTCACCTTTTCTTGCTGATCTTTCTATAAGTTTTTTTGAAATGCAAGTCATTAAAGCATTCCCTTTAATGTTAAAACCTGGTATAGATATGTTGATCATACTTTTGCTATTGTTCCAATAAACTAATAAATGATGCTTTAAAATTACTAAGTTTACAAGATAAAGTTATAAAATTCACATTAGAAACTGAAATTAATAGATTTCTTCCTTTTCTAGATTTAAAGATAATAAGAAATAATAATAAATTAAATTTTGGTATTTATAGGAAGTCTACTCATATCAATAATTACATAAAAATAAAAGTTCTAACCCTCTTTCACATAAATTTGCTATTTTTAATAGTTTGATTTATAGATTAATAACTATACCTTGAATAAAGAGGAATTTAATAAAGAATATAAACATATTATTAATACTGCTTTAATTAATGGTTTTAATAAAGACTTTATACAAAAAAAGATTTAAAAATTTAAATATCAAAACACTGTTGATGATTATTAATTTTTAGATGAGTCGTATTTTTTACACGACTGTTGATGATATTTCTACCCTTAAAAAAATAAAGGACGATTATAATTTTAAAAAATTTACTTACCATCCTTGGGTTAATAAACATCTTCCAAAAATTTTTAAAGAGTTTAGTATAACTTTAGTTCCTAAAAATAAATATAGTATTAAAAATTTACTACATTTCTCCAAGAAAGATAAAATTCCTATTAATAAAAAATCTGGTATTTATCAATTTAATTGTTTAGATTGTGATCAGGTTTATATTATACGAAATGTAATTTGGAAACCAGATCGAAAGAACATTTTTGTAACATTAAGTATAAACAAACGGATCAAATCGGCAGTAGCAGATCATTTTTGGTCATTTAACCATGAAATAAATCCTGAAGTTAAATTATTAAAACAATTAAATGGTCCGATAGATTTAATGTTTTGGAAAAATATATTTATTTTAAAAAATAAACATTGCGTAATGAATTTTGAAATACCAGCAGTTGATTCTGCTTTTAGATTTGTTTCGTTTTCAGATTTTGGTAATACTGAAAAAACATAGAAACATAGTAACCTGTATCCTTGACGACAAAGTGTGTTGGCTGAAGATGTGGACAAATGTTCGTGAAATCGATCTCAATTAATAAGAAAAATTGACATCGTTTTCTTAAGATAAGTGAAGTTTTTGTTGCAAATAGTTATATTTGTGTAATATTTATTGCTTCACTGTAGCTAGCTTCATTTTTTATGTAAATACTCTCTACTTATTGATACTGTGTTTGTATACTACCTATAATGGGTTTTAAACCAGCTTGGTTTCGTTTAAATAACTTAATAATTACAGAAGATAAGATGTCTATTTAAGAAGCATTTTTACAAGACTTAACAATTGAAATGTCTTGTTCTGTTTGAAATGGCCATCGCTGAAGTGGTTAAAAGAAGATATTATCATCCTATATTTTAGAAACAGAAGTTTGAACCACACATTTCAGATATTTTAAATTAAACATTCAGAGTTCAGAAATTAATATTTCCATTTGCCGTTTAAAATTTTGTAATGGCACCTGCAAATGCCTGCTACAGAAGGATTAAGCATGAGTTACCCCATTGTACCATCTTTGTTATTTGCAGGTTAAGACATGCAATAATGGGTTGTTCAGACAACCACTGCCTGCTGTCACCAGTCAGGAAAACAAGTGGCCTTTGTTCCACAGAAACTGCCACTTTCTCCAGAGATTTCAACTTTGAGAATGTTCCATTTAGGCAATTCCAGAGACAGTAGTTTCCAGAACAATCCTACTGTGACTGGGAACAGAGGGAATGAGGGAGTGAGTCGGTCAGCAGAGTTGATAATAGTTGTCAGTGAGTCAGGGAGCAGTTAATGATGAGGTTCAATGTCAATATCAGACTAGTATCAGTTTGCAAGCAGTGAGATAAGTGAGCATAAAGAAGCTGCAAGCAGCTTTAGTTTTGTGTGTAGCATTAGTGCTACAAAAAGAAACATGTTTTCTCTAAGCAGTGAAAGTAAATGTATAGGTTGGTGACAAAATGAGTTTTGCACAAATATGCGGTGGAGTTGTCATTTTTAACATAGTACCTCAATGGTAGCTCAATGGATAAGAGCGACTGGAGGAAACCAGGAGATCCGTGGTTCAAATCCCGGCCATGGCACTGAATTTTTCAGGTTGACTCTCTATCCAAAAACTTTAGCCTATGTACGGCTAGTGTGAAGAAATGATTAATTTCCACCAATTAACTTAAATAATAACAGAATTTCAAATTTAACTATGCAGAAGATAAAAGACTGCTTATTGTCCAAAAATGTATATACATTAATAAGTTGCTGTAGAGTTTAGAGTACTTGTTGACTGTTCTTTCATAAAGTTGGAAAAACATTTTGAAGACAGCAGACTTTTGGCAGCCACACAGTTTCCTTTGTAGGGAGACTGAAACATTTCATACTTGATAGTAAAATGCCTATCCTACTCTAGAATGTATGCTTTGAATCTGAAGCTGAGTGTAAGGAATATTAAATACATTGATTCCAGCCTGCATTTTGGGACCTGTTACATTGTCCTACATGGAATAAAGGTTTTACTAGAAATATGTGAATTTGCTTACTCCCCCGTATAATACTTTCATATTTCAGAAGATAAAAGAAAGCCAAACTATGACTCACCTCCTTCAAATATTGAAATATTCCCTTCTTGGTATTTTGTACCTCATTCAGTTGTGGAGTTTATACCCCAGCATACTGGATTAATGACAAATTTTACTAGTAATATTGAATTCCTAAGACAGTTACTTCCAGTATTTGTAGTGAGACTATTAATTTTAAATAAAATTACCTAAAACCAAAGTTTATACTTGAATGTAAGAAAATAAATGCTCATTCAATGGTAGTTAATGTGTTTACCAAACAATGACAAATAAAGCAAAATGTGTATTTCATTTAATATTAAATGCAATAACTTAGATGTTATCCTGAGAAAGCTCATCACATCAGGAGTGAAATGTTAACTAGTTTACTAAACCAAACATAGCCTACACTGCAAGAATTAGATCAAGCAAACATTTATTCTATCCAGGGAAGCCTATGCTATTACTAACTCATCTTGCTTTTAATTAAACCTACAATATAAAAATGATGACATTGTGTACATTGTTATAGGTTATCATACATAACCTCTACAGAAACTAATATATCATTGCTTGGACTGAATGCTAGTTTATGGTAACAAAGCATGTTCAAGCACATCTGCCACTTCTCAAGAGTAGCAAACATTATGATTTATACAAAAAAAAAAATGTTAAATTATGGTAAAACTAGGCAAATAACAAAGAAAATAAAACTAATAATAAAATTATGATCAGCTATGTTCTGTTATATATTCTTGTCTTAACACTGTGTGAATTAGAAAGGCATGAAAAACGAATAAATTAATTTTTTTTCTGCTGAAATAGGTGTACATAGACTTAAATGGTATTAAAAGCTTTTCATTCATCTTAAACATAGACTTGCTTATTCCAAGGATGGAGAAAAAAATTGTATAAAATTAATGCTAAGTTACATTAATTATACACATTTTTAGTAAGTTGAGCACCTGAAAGAAGTTAAAAAACTTCTGCATATATGGTTCAGAAATCAAAAGTTTGCAGAAGCTCATATTCCGTACCTTGTGTAAAACTTGTTAGTTATTCTATTTGTTCTTTTAGGCCTATGTTCTTTTAAGTACAACATATTTATTTATGTGCATGATTTTACCGATACATTACCTAAGTTCATTAATCTACTGGAAGAGAGTGCAATACTCACAACTGTTTGTACTTTTTCCAGTGCAACATTCATATTCAACTTGGTCACTGGAAGAACTGCATTAACATTATTGGAAATATTCAGAAAAATTGTAAGAGAAGCAATTGATATTGTATACTGCAATTTTTCTTGATACTGTATGACTGACAGTGATGTCATTGGTATTTATATAATTTCATCTACTAAAGAGAAACTATATACTTAAGAATTTGTACTTCCTTTTTACTGTGGTTAAACATCTGAATTACAAAGCACATTTAAGTAGATAAGCAGATAACCAATCTACTTGAGAAAGCTTTTAAGTTCCTCTGCTTTTCAAAACTCTAGGACATTTTTAAGTAAGTAAAATAGAAAAATTAAAACTCATCTCAAATGATTCACTTACGCAAACACCTTATTGCGTTATGTTACTCTTTTATGAGATAAGCACAAATCAACTGATTTAATTGCAAGTACCACATGAATGAGATGAATGGTTGGAAAAGTTCATTGATAATGCCACCTAAACTGCTAACCATGTTCATGCACATAAACGACTAAGCTGACACAGTTTGAACTATATTTCAAGATACTTTAAACCTAAATGCATTACCTTCTAGAAAGCAGGGAGCTATGTATTTTATAAATATAAAACTTATTGAGGTTTAGCAAGTTAAAGAAGATTAAGTACCATGCTAATCAATATCCAAGAGTAGGGAACTTTTTTTAAGTTGTCTTCATTGTCTTACCATTTTTTTAACTCTATTTTGTCTAGAAAGGTTATTTACATGTTTACAACTTAACTAGAAACATTATTACCAAAAAACCACACATTTTAGCTAATCAGGACATGCAAAACATTTGTTTAATGTTAAATGAATTTAAGCAATACATTATATTGTTTCATGCTTCTGAACAATCTTTACATGCAATCATACGTTTATTATCCTGAAAGATATGAGCATATTATTACAAACAAAGAAATCTGCAAAATTCATGTATACTGATACCAGTAGAACACACAATGTTTTCACTTGTTGGAGGTTTTTCTACATAAAAACTTTTGTTTTTTCTGACATCCAGTATTTCATAACTCTTCTCTGAGTAATAATACTCCAAAACAGGAATGCCAACAGAAAGAATATGCTACACACAAATTGTTTTGCTAAAAGTAAAATAAAGAAATTGATACTTTTAACCATTTTGGTTTGTGGTCAAGGATTTCTTTAAGGTGCTATTCCAGCATTTTTGCTGATCTTAAGGAAATTAAAATATAACAATCATGTATGTGTAGATGTAAATCTTACCTTGCAGATATGATATAGACTTTATTTAATTACTTAAAAATAGAGTTCTTCAAACAAAGCATGTTCACCAAAGTACATAAAGCCGTAAATCCTCATACTACCTGACAAAAGTGTAAAGGTGATAGCATAGAGGTACTCCTTAGGACTCTCCCCAGATTGTTTTGTGATAGTTGAGACATCCACCTGGAACCGTACTTGTCGCTGGAACATGGCAGGGGCAGTAGATCCTCTTTTGTACTCTACTCGAAATGACATGGGACTTGATACACTGTGACTGAGCTCTGCTATCTGAAAAAATCATAATCAACACCACCGGTAACGCAATATCCACTGTCATATTTACAGTAACTGTTGTTACATAATAGATGCTTTCATTATTCACCAGCAAGATATATCATAAAGAATTCTCATAAACTCTGTCTAAAGACAAGATGATCAGTAAAACCCGGAAATCTTTCACATTTTCAGATGACTTAAATTCACTAAGATTTCTTTGCATTTTATGAACCTTGAATTCCTTCTGTGCAAACATGAGAAATGAGTTGTACTGTAAGCCTAGCAAAAACTGTGATCATAAAAAAGCAGTTATCTAATAAAAAAGAAGCATACATTGTACCTAGAACGACATTGTTTCTGTTGTAAGCTTAAAAGAAACTTATTATGTATCTATTAGTAAGTTACAGACTTTTGCACTTGCAGTTGTAATATGAATACAGGTAAATTATAAGCAAAAATTAATGAAAGCAAGCAATAATCTATATGCTAATTACCATAGCCGTGGTTATAACGCAAAACACCTGTTACATAAATAAAACATATCTATGTTAAGTTTTGCTCATTACTAAGTCTAACCATCAGGGTTATATAGCCTTTAGCAACAAAATTATAGTTCCTATTTCTGTGATTATATTCCAGCTCCTCTTATACGATTACAATATCCCAAAAATATTATTTTCTCTTTAAATTTAGTTTTGTTCACATTACAATTACTAAAATTTTGATAAAGTTCTATCTAGTAGTTTTAAGTCATTCAACATCTGTCTACCACATGGAAATATACAACATAAAAGTTCTATTACATGATATATATAATACCATTGTATTTAAAAGTATTTAAACGATTAATCAATAATTTGTATTTATAATGAATTTTAACTGATTCTCTTTGTTGACAAAATAATTATGTAAATTCTGTGAACATTTAAACAATTATGTGATATAAGCCCCAATGCAGATTTGTTTAATTTTTCAATGTTACATTGTCCTAATTGTTAAAAAATAGAGAAATAAAAAAATGTTACACATAATCTGTCTAAATATCAGCTATAGCAATTAAACCAAGGCAGAATAGTCTCTTCTTTAATTCCTGCTACCTAAACATTTCACCAAGATTTCTTAAGATAAATTAAAACTAAGAAAATAAATATCTGTAAAAAGCATACCTATGCATTGGGGTATTTTGTTCAATTCACACAATTATGAGAGAATGAAACAAATGTTTTAAGTAAAATTTAAGTATTGTCTAGGAGCATAAAATGAAAAATATACTGTAATAAAATAACAATTGTAACAATAAAATACATACTGTCTAGGACAGGTATATCCATCTGTATCCTGTTCATGAACTATATACTTTCATTTTTGATTGACATGACGAGCTTGTAACACATGACATCTGATTTCCCATTAATGAAATTGCTTTTACATTTACATATGCCAGTTATTATTGAAGTATATAACAGAAACCAACTTCTCTAGTATGCACTTGAAAGATTACCATATACTATCTACTTTTTATTTTAATATTCAGTTTTAGGTGAAGCAATATGTTGTGCATATCATTTTGAAGAAAAAAAAAATGGGTGGCAAATACTCTGCTTTTGTATGTTGCCTAATCCAATACTTGAATGTACCCATACTTAATAGAAATACCCTCACTTCTAGGCAGATATTCAAACTATCCTATCATGGTAGTTTAAGTGTAGGTATAAATAAACATAAGAAACAAGAAGAGAGAATTTACAGAGTTTCCAGAGAATGGTGAGAATGATTAAGCAAATCCTGAAATTCCCATGCTCTTTTCTCGAGATCCATTGGCTGGAAAGAGATTGGAAGTTAGTGTTGGCAAATTAAAACCTCTTAAGAGACAAATGCCAGGAAATTATTGAACAGATTATTTAGTTTGTTCTGAAAGTAAGGGATTTTTATTTTGGTACCATTTACTCTGATTAAGGGAACATCAGATTTGATATAATCTATTTGCTGTTAGAATAAAGTATTACTCTGCATTCTGCACTGAGTTCTGTCTCTGATACGCCATTGGTTAGCATAACATCTGCATGTGCATACGTAAAAAGCAATACCGTCACCTGAGTTTAACTGCTATCTTTGTTGTTACATCAACCAGGGCATTGTTGAACTTTTGAGAGCCACTGTTTTTACTGTAACCA
This sequence comes from Mantis religiosa, assembly GCA_030765055.1. NCBI lineage: Eukaryota > Metazoa > Arthropoda > Insecta > Mantodea > Mantidae > Mantis > Mantis religiosa. The sequence continues at coordinate 84,301,733 of CM060948.1, forward strand.
TATTCTAATGTTAATTCTATATTATAACAAAAACTTTAATTATTTATTGAAATCAGGTAACGCAAGAAGCTTAATAAACTGCAAAACTATATTTTAGAAGAATACGGGAGTATTAAAACCCAACCAGCTAATGCGGTTAATTTCCACCACGTGCTACTCTGACATTTACATTATTCTTACAGTGAAGAGATTATATGACATTGTTGTTATTCAGACTGGAATATCCAGAGCTACTTGTAGCTCTTAAAACAGCTTAAATCATTGAGATTGTGTTGTTAGTTTTAAAAACTGAAGCCTGCCTGACCAGGATAGAAAAGAAATTATTCATACAATTTGAAAATGAAATGAAATACTGTCATAATGTATTACAAAGAGTAGTTGTAGTGCAGAAATTTTCTTCTTGAGGACTGTTTTTCCATTATGATGATGAAGTGCTTAGAAGTGTTCAAAATGTTCACTTTTTAATAAGTAAGAAACTTAGTGCTGAATTTTATGCATGTTTAGGTAGTCACATGTCACAATATATGAATGAAGTGGAAATGCTTTGTATTCTTTTTCTTTCTTTTTTTTTCTGCATATGAGGGAATAACCAAAATCATGCGGAAGAGAGTAGTTGAAATACTGACACAAGTAATGACAGCTAATATTATTCTATCACTGTTGACTCAAGTCTTAATATTGCACAAAATGACCAAATTAGTGTATGTCTTATGATATGTCAACAATGAAGTGTTAGCAGTAAAGTGGTTTGTTGAATTTATATACAATACTAGACATAACAGTTGCAGTAATCTACTTTCTGGAGAGACAGGGATGGGACATTAATAATAGTAAAGACAGTTACAACAATGCACCAAATATGTCAGGTGTGTATTCTGGGTTGCTAGCTAGAATCACAGCCGTCTCTGTTTCCTTACACCTACTACATTACTTGTTCAGCACACTTTCTGATGGGTTAAAGAACAGAAAGATTATGTATCCATGGAACTTCTTTTTTGACATTGTGCAAGAAATATCTAACTTTTTCAGTACTTCTAGTCATCAGAGATTAAAGTACAAGCTACTATTCCCAGTAATAAAGTACAAAGAGAAATTTAATTATTTTTGATTAGTTATATTTTGGATAAATTGAATAAAGTTATTAAAAAGTGGCTGACAGTTATATTATCAATTGAATTCCTATCTCCTAAACACACATTTCAGGGAAGAACACCTGATTGTCAACTCCTTCTCTATAACTTGATGGTCTGTTAGAGAAGAAGCTTACAGAAGAGGGAAGGCAATTGTCAGAACACTGTTGTCAATCTAGAAAATAAATTTGAGAAGTCTTTGGTGTGGTCTGGAAATATAGGTATAATGAAGATATTGTCACCCAATTATCAGAAGGCATGACCAACTGGAGCTGGGTAGGAGACAGGAGACATTCAGGCCACACCCACCCATTTATCTTGGGCGCTCACATAAGGGATGGTTAGGAGAGTGTCACGAGGCACTGTACCGTCTCTTTCCCCTCCCCCTGACGTCTGGAACAATCGGGATGGTGTTCTGAGCTGTGAAGCTTCGAGATGCAGCGATCTGGCTATATAAGCGGTGCGTTAAGACGACTCAGGAGTTCTTGGCGAGCAGCCGTGAAGAGCGCAGTGCTAGCGAACGGACTGGAAGACTGCGTACGTGAATCAGAGGAGTTTTTAGTCAGCTCTAGAGAGAGTTGTACATAATAGTGAGTGTGAAGTGGACCTGTGACAGACGAACTGGTGGATTGTAATTGTGTGCGCTACGTAATTCTATGTAATCGGCAAGTGTACCAACTGTAATCGGTGGAAATAAAGAACATTTTGAGTTTGTGCAACTGGACTTTTAATTACACGAACCCACAAAGTCATAATATTATGTTGCCTTGAAAACTTTCCTTTAAGCAGTTTGGAATTTCATTCTTGAAAGATTCAATATTTAAGTAATTACAAGTAACAGACATGGACATAGCCACTGTTATGAATTTGTACAGTCCTTTAGTTGGTTTCTGGAAGAAATAAAAATGAGATATGATGATTTCAAAAATCTGTGAATTTCTTTGTAATATTGTAAAATAGAAAAAAGTGAAGAACAAGATAGGAAACACCATATAAATAGAAATGGTTATTTAAAAAATCTGATTCAGGCATTAAAAAGAGACTCGTGAATCATATGATATACAGATATCCTTCACTTTGATTTTAAATAAATTGACTAAAAAGCTGAACAAGAAAATTTCTCCCTTCAGGTCTTCGGTGAACCAGTTAACAAGCCTGAAGAAGCTGAGTCCACTTGAAATCCAAAAACTGTCATTCATACTTTAGCATATCTTCAGTTTGGATCTTTAGGACTCAGCTTTAGTACTTGTGTGCTTACACTTCAAAAGGTACATCTCTAATGTAAATAATGAAAATATGTTATACTATCTTCCACAGTCCGGTACAATACTAAAAGATAACAGCCTAGAGAACTAAACTGTATAGGCTTTCATGGCTGCTGTCATTAAACAAAAATGATCATCTGGGCTTCTGGGCTTTTGGATCTAGTGGAAAATCTTCTTTCAGACGTGTTGTCCAAAACTGCATATTGAACATCTAGTTTATATTTTTATTTTCACAACAATCATACTACAATAATAAACCTCAAAATATTATAAATATTTCACCCTATAATATTCTAATTCCTATTAAAAAATTCATATTAATTACTTAAAAACCAATAATGTTCATTTGATTTTGCTGTATAACCGCGGATGCTGTAGTGTGCCCATAGCAAGGGACTCTTGCTAGTCTTGCAATGACTGATGCAGAGCCTTCTTGTTTCACAGGCTTTATTTACATATTCTGAGTGAGCAGAGCTAGTAAGTAGGTACAGTAAAATATTTAAGAAACCCAGAGTGGACAAAGCAAAACTCTCCATGTGAAATTAACCGTTTTTAAGGATGCTACTGTTTAACATGAATATCCAGAGCAAATGGCAATGAAAAGAAAACAATCAGATTTGAATCATTAAGTAACTTTAAGTTTGAACATTTTGAGATAATTTATCATAAAATGTTCACTAGATGTTGAAGGCTAAGCACTAATTGCTGAAGCACTGTACCTCATTTATAAGGGTTTCACTTCAGAGCTTTATTGAGATTTATATTTAATTTTTAAAAATGTATTTTTTTTTTTAAGTCCATATACTTATTTAAATAGGTGTACACCAACTGAAAATTAATCACCATGTGAGACTTAAGTTAATTACATGTAGTTTACAATATGTCAGTCATGAAAGTTTATAAATCTTCAGTAGAATATAATATATTTAATAATTTCTTGATTTATTTTTAAATGCACTTCCTTAGTGCATTTTTAGGTGATTAAATAAATTGATGTAATAATTAAGCCCTGCAACATAACAATCTTCTTTTGTATCCTTACTATAGCTAATTTTATGTAGGTCATGCTTATGTTTTTCGACATGATCATACATTTTTTTCATTCTTGGCATATGTATCTTATCTTGAATAAGCAAACAATATAATTCCGTACAAATAAAATGGACAGACTAAAGAATTTCATAATTACAAAAATTTCCCATTACTGGATTGCTGATATCATTTATTGTTCCTAGCAAACAACCTTGAGTTAATTAAAATTATACTATGAGTCAATTGAGAGACTGAACTTCACATACTGCAAATTTTCTTCCAACACTTTTCACCTCCACTTGAAAGCATTATCAAGAAATTGTCAACTCTCAAGTACAACGTGTCTCAATCGACTCATTGTATAGTTTTAATTATTGCATTACTTCACAATTCTAATTTACCTTTTTAAATTAACCTTGAGGTACTTTACAAAGTGCAATTCCCTACTCAGATTTATTTCTCTTAACTTCATTTCATTAGCACATTTGTGATGAATTTCTGTGTATTGTCTTCTATTCCAATTCTTGCATCATTTTATGTTGAATGCAGCCAAAAACTTTAAATAAATCCAAGAACAATCCTGCAGCATTACCCTTTTCACCAAGTCAACTTACTACTTCATGCATAAACCATGTCATAGCAAACATGGTTCATTGGACTGTTTGAAACTATGCTACTTTAAAATGTCACTCTTAAGATTATTTTCTCATATAATTAGCCCAGTGTGGACGTCAGTATAATCAATTTGTAGTTTCATCTTTCTTTCTTTGTATATTAATTTAACAATGCTTGAAATAGTTTGGAAACATATGTTATTCATTGACTCATTGATCAAGTATGTGATAATTACTTCTAGTATGTCTTTGCAAGCATTTAAGAAGCTGGGTTACCTCAACCCATTTGTGTGCTCATTTGTTTTTCAGATTGTTTATTTTCAATGGAATTACTTTCTTTGTAGTCTTGTAGAGATAAACTGAGTTGACTATCAGATTCCCAATTTTTATGTTTTACTGGTTGTAGAAGTTTTACTAACAAAAATAATTGATTAAACATATTAGCAATAACACTAGGATAACACCCCATGTTCTCATGGAGTTTAATACAATATTGTCACACTTAGATTTATCTTTCCTTACATTATTAATTACATTCCTCATTGTTTTAGAAATAATGTCTGATTCATTTATTTGTTCCGTTTTCATTCAATTTAAGGCCCTTTAATTTATTTTGATATAGGGTTTTGTATTGTTTAATAGGTCTCATAGCCAGTGAATTTACCTATACCAGTATCTTTAAACTTTTTTTTTAACTACTTCACCTATTAATGGGATACGCTTTTTTCTATATTTTGCCAAAATGTTCAAATATGCAGACAGCAGACATTAAAATGTAAATTAAATGCTTCATTCCATTTACAGTTATTCTCTTCAAACTATATACAGTTTCCTATGTTTTATTTTATGAAATTGTAATAATTTATACATGGAAGAAGCTAGAAACAGTGATGTGTTAAGATGTATTTACTTAGGATGATTCAGTACTAGTAACACTAACATGTTAACAGAAATTTTAAAAAATAATGTTACTGCTACCAGTACTGACTCATCTTAAGTAAATACGTTGTAATAATTGAAAAAAAAAACTATTTGCATCAGTTTTTAATACTTCGTCACTTATATTTTTATATTATTGAGGGACTAGTTTCAGAAGCCAGTGCGTCCATTTTCAATCTTGATCCAACTATCGTCTGTTGTCATCTGCTCTCTTCTCTCTGGTAGTGGAAGTACGAACTTCTTTATCAAATTATCTACTGGTAGGATTTCGGTCCTTATTTCTCCATATGAATATGGAATAATATAAATATAAGTAATAATATAACAGAAACCAATAATATAAACATTTAAGTGACAAGATGTTAAAAAAAAACTACAAATAGTTTTTCAAATAATTTTGACATCACTGTTACTAAATTCCTCCAATCACGCGTACATTGTAATAATTTCTTTAGGCTATCCTTTGTAACCAGTCTGTTTTGTTCCTTTCTGTATAAATGGAATACTTAGATACACTGAGCATACTGGTCTGATTGTGCCCATCTATTACTGGAGTGGATATGTGTATCTTCAATATTAGTTATACTATGACCAATTATTATGGATGAAATTGGTGTTTGTCTAGTTGGTAGAAAGATATTATTGTCTCTTAGCCCTTATGTGATCAGCAAGTCATTCAGCTTATAATAGTTTTCATTGTCAACTTTTAGGTTTATGATTAAAACCCCAAGGATTAAAATATTATTACTATTATTAATTAATTTAATAAAATTAATTTAAAAAAAACTATTACTAAAATAACGGTGTTGGTGTCAGTGCCGGTGTCAGTGTTATTATTATTATTTATAAATCATTCTCATGTAGAAAATAATCTCCATGAGGACCACAAATAATATGAAGAAGTTTTCAATGGCAGCTCTCGGAGAGAGAAAAAGAGAAAGTATGTGTAAATAATGATTAAGTTCTTTCCTAATGAGTTAAACTCTAGTAGGTCTGATGTTTAGTTTAAATATCATATTCCTTGCCATCAAGTAGTTCTGTTAGCTAGGGAAAGGAAACAAAAATTAATCACTTATATTGTATAAGTTTTTAGAGGATACATTAAGGTGTAGTCAAGCCAAACTCATCTACAGTGATTAATTTTATCATAAAAAGTGCATTACTACATACTATACATGCATCATGAGAAGGAGCAACAGAATTCTTTATTTTTCCATCACCTAAAATTGCTATTGAAAATTCACTGTATTAATCTAAAATGAAACAGCAAACACAATTTCCATTTCAAGTTGCTATGGCACATTTGTTCATCATATTAAAAGCAGATATAAAAATCAGACAAATGATTTTAAGAGCAATTAGCAAAATATACAAGATATATGGAACAATTTCAATGTTCCTGGGATAATTTTAAAGTAATTAAAAACAAATGCCTTTCTAATTAAGTTTCAAGTTAATTATCTACTAATAATACTAGCAAATCAGTATGAAGTCATTATCATATTATTATTATCATCATCAATTATTATTACTATTGTTCTCATTCTTGTTACTGTTTAATCAATTATTTTCTTCCAAGTGTATTTGTCCACTAAGAGAGCATGTCTCCAGTTGCTGTTGATCTTAAAGTATGGTATGGTTAGTTCTTTAGAGTCATAATGCAGCCTAAATTTTTTTTGAGTTTCTCTTTTGATATATGATTTATTAAGAACTAGAGCAAATACATCTTGGCTTACCACTGAGTTGGACCCTGGCCCTTTTGCTAATAGGGCAGCCATTGTCACCTCTTGTCTCAACTTCTTATTTTTTCACTGGATCTTCTTAACCACACCTTTTTATATTTCTCACCTGCGCATCTCACTTTTTCTTATGCCCCTTTCCCTGTTACAAAATAATAAACTATATGGCTGCTTTCTTCAATCCTCCCCCTTCCAATTAACCTTTATTTTGTCATAGTGAGAAAAGTATAATTTAAAGACAATATACATCTGTTATATAATTATTAGAATTGCATTATGAATAATAAGTAATTCTTTAATAGTAAATCAAATAGGTTTTCACATCTTCCAATCACGCTCAAAACTTGACAGAAATATTCCATCCATAATGTGTGGAACGAGTTCAGTTGGCAGAATGAGTGCATCCATAATGGTAAAGGGGTTTAACTTTGAAAATCTAAAAAATAACATTACCTAAATGACAGTAGATACAGTATGCTTACATTAAATACTTTTGCACCCTTTTATCAAAATATTTCATATAAACTGATCTGAAACGTTTACAGAAGTCTACCCATATTCATATAACATACAATTAAGATATGCAAAATTATGCATTGTTGTTAAACTACGTCAAAATTCTTTAATTTGAGTTATATCAGAAGTATAAAAAAATTTCCTTTTATATAAAATAACCTAACATTAAAATATTGGCACATTATTAAAACAAGACACAAAATGACATAAATAAGGAAAAAATTAACTGTTGAGCAGCAAAACATTTTATCATATTCTGGATCCATTTGTTGCATGAAACTAGAATTCCAAATGATGTACTCTTCCATCTTGTACTCAGGGAAACATGTTGAAATGTTTTCAGAGGCATATCATTCTACAAATTCTGTATAAAATTAGTTTAAGTTGCTTAATTATAAGTGAAATCAAATTGTGTCATTACCCATGGAGAAATTATAATATTGTTTTACATTCACTATTATAAAACAGGCATGCTAAAGTAACTAATAGTTGAGAGAAGTTTGTATCTGTCTCTTTAATATTATAGCATCTGAGAGCAGATAATCATCCTGAGAAAGGCTCTTTTGCATGCCTGTTTCAAATAATTCTGAATGGACATTTTACTTAGATCTCCAAATGTGTAAAATATCATCTATATTTTAATCTTATGTCTGCATAGAACTCATAATGAGTAATTACAGTTGCAATAAAAATATTAGGTTCAAGATTACTTACTATGAATCACTTCATTATCTCTATAGGTATTATATAGGTACTCGATGTACCTTCATGTATTCATTACTGTTTAAGTTTACATTAGCTTTACTGAAGATGAGGGTTATGAGAATCCATGTTGGAAGCAGATGCTGAATGACTAATTTTGTCTAACTGCTGTGTTGTTTAAAGGAACTGGGATAGCACCTTAAAATACACCTTGACCACTCTCTTACTTTTATTCTTAATTTCTTTAACATTATTTTAATGCTCCTAAAATTGTTCAATAATAAATAGACTAGCTAACAGATACAAATGTCTAGAATCAACTACAAATACCCATATGCACATGCACAATTATTACAGTTTGAAAAATTGCAGACTGTATTAGAAGAAGAAAGAATGTCATTTTTAATTGGAAAATATATTAATAAGAAAAGGAAGAGTTTCTGTCCACATATCATGATTACTGTTTCACCACACTGCAGAGTATATAAATCCTTTGAATGCACTCTTAGATTTCCTTTAAAAATAAATAAACAAAAAACAAACAAATAAATAAGGAAGGAGGGAAAGAAGGAAAGAAAAAGTATAGAAAGAAAGAAAAAATTAAAATAGAGTAGAAGATTTGAGCAAAACTTTTTCTAAGGTATTAACTATATTGCCTGGGCACATTTATGGGTGACTTAACAAGCGAGCAGACACACAAACAAAACAGCTAAAGCAGTAGCACTACCTTAAGGCCACTAATGATGAGCCTGAGAAATGCTCTTTGATCACACAAATCCATGTAATAATAAACTTAATCATTATTTCTTAAGACTAATAATATATATCAATCTTGTGCTTAGCTGTTATCATTTAGAATAGTATGCTTATTTCATATTTATAATTAACATAACTTACAACAGAATTGTATATCAGAGATCATTTAATTTGTGTATTCCATACAAGTGTGCTTTTCCAAACCACATTTAAAACTGAAGTATATAGGCATGAGTTGAGAGGAGTTTCTATTGATGCAGAAATTCTTTGTTTAGGGGACTTATGCAACCAGTAGATAAAAATAGCAATTGTTAAGAAAGCTTAGCTCCCTTTTTAACCCTGAGATCATTTACTTATTTTATCTTACTTTCTTTCTATCTACTATCAGTCTAGATGCAAAGACCAATTTTACCTTTCGACAAAAAATTTCTACACAGTTGATTGCCATAGTTTTATCTTATATTTCTATCAACTTCCTAATCCCTTTCTTCATCTGCTAGAATACTTGTTACCTACTTAAAAGATAAATGTGAGGTAACATATGCCAAACCCTTTGGAATATAATTTGTACCATCAAATACCTCTTTAATTGCCTCTTACTTCAAATAATAACTATTATACTGTGAAAATTCTAAAAGAGGAAAAAAAAATGTAGTCGAAATATATTTTCATTTCTGATAAAGAGTATTATAAGAAATGGTTGAGAAAACTGAAATAGAGTTTATTAGCTATCAAAACTTAAAATACCTTTGTGAATCAAAAAGAATTTTTTCTCTTAGCATTCGTACTTGCAAAATTACTAGCCTTGATAATTAGTGGTATCTGGTCAGCAATAGAGGAAGGAGCAGGGTTAGCTTAGAATGTCTTATCCTCATTGTCTGTAAAATTTGTGGATGAGATAATGCTGTACTCATTTTACGCCAAAAATTTCAATTTTCATCTTTTTGGTGTTTGCATACAAATAAAATATGCACAGGATCACTTTTTAGTAGCAGTTAAACATGAATAATTCATTGCTTTCATCTGAAGTGCAATATTTTAAGACTATAAGCACAGTTTACTACACAAAATGTGGGAAATATTTCTGCAAGGATGTGGCTGATAACACTCATTCTTACACAGACAAACATGTTAGAACTGTCATGATGCAATTTTTATGCTATGATACTATGGTACCTAAAAGGGACTAATGGCAGATTAGTGTCACCAGTCTTTGGTGGGTATTTTTCAGGATCCTACACCATCCAAGGCAGCAACAAATGAAAACTAGTTCTGGGAAGTTTAAAGATCCTGTAAATTCCTTGAAGACTAAACCTGTGCAGGTCACCTTCAAATAGTAAAAACATCACAAGTAATGTAACCATATGGAAGTTACTATTGGAGGAAGCTGATGCCATCTTTATCGACATTTATACCCGATTTCACCAACAGATGTTAAGACTTAACACAAGTTTAGCAATAATTATAACAAAAATTGCATTTCACCAACAAGTGTTAGATTAACACCTGTGTTAAATCTCTTGTTAAACTAACAAATCAAATTTCTTTGTTAAGTCCTTAACAATTGTAAATAGTCAAGATGGCGGGCGTGAACGCAGCTTTTGATGTCGATTTGCTATATTTAAGACTGTCCAAATGGCATTCATAATAAGTGCGGCCTATGAGGAAAAATGACTTTGAGGAGCTATCATAAGAAAATTTTCTACAGAGGTATAGACTGTCAAAACAAGTTGCTATGAAGTTACTGCGGAAGTACAAGAGAGGTTAGAACATGCATTGAAAGGAATATGCTAATCTCGTCTTTGCTTCAAGTATTAATAACTTTGCAATTTTAGAATTCACTGAATTATGTGGATAATACACTGGTCACCTCCTATCTTGAAATGATCAAGTCACTTGTCATTTCTGTCCTTCACACCTCGTTTTAAATTTACATAATAATGACAAAGTTGTTTCATGCTTTTAGTACTGACACATGCATTTGAATTAAATTTGTTTCCAATTTTTTCCCACGTGACACCTCTCTCTTTTACATTCACCACTTCCGTTCTCTTATTTTCCATGATATCCTTATACTTTGTCACCAATTCATTTAACAATTCTTTCTCCATCGATGAGAAATTTATCCCATGGCTTCTGTTTACAATGTTGTTTAACTGCCATTTTTTCAGTTGTGTGCAGACAAAAATGAAAACAAAAGCACATCGCAGTACGTTCAGAAAATAATACAACTCATCCATAGCCTTCTATAGTTGTAATATTTACAAGTCTCTTGGCATTAACACGTGTTTATTAACATTTTCAGGAAACAGGTTGTTATAATGCAAGGAATTTAATAACTTTGTTAGCCCTGTGACAATTGTTACGTTACATTTGTTAACGTCGATTTTAACATCTGTTGGTGAAATCAGGCATTAGAGTATCCTTAACATTGGATCAATAAAAGTGATTGTCATCCCACATTAACATTTTCAAATATTATATTCTTTGAGTACTGCATTCTTTAACAGAACAGCAGAAAGTAGCTGATGCGGAATGTTGCTATTTCATCTTGGAAAACTTCAACAATAGGAGAAGCAAGGACACATACAACTTTATCATAGGAGATGATTCATGGATATACTACCAAAAAAACCAGCAATCAGCAATGTAGTGTTTTCCAGAGGAGGACCTATCAACAACAGTGCAAAGATGTAGAAATGTCAAAAATATGGTACCTAGTCTCTTCACAAAATTAGTTCTTAGGCATCCATCTCTCTGAATACAAAAAACAAATACTGCAGAGTGGTATCTGAATAATTGGCTCCCATGGGTCACTGCAGCATAGAAAACAAAGCATCCACGTTTGAAGAAACCTGCTACTTCCCTTATAGCAATGTTTCTGCACACACTGCTGCCAGAATGCTTGATTCCTTAGCTAATCAATTAGTCAAGAGTCTTTCCCAGATATGGCTCTATTTAACATTTTTCTTTTCCCTAACAGAAATGAAAGGTTTCATGGCCGCAATTTTTCATTACATGAGGAGACCACTGGGGCATACATGGAGGCTCTGAATGACATTCCAGAAACAGCTTGGTAAGATGTATTTCCAAAGTTGTTTGAACAAATTTAAAAATATATTCTTTTTAATAAAGAATACTTGTCAAGTTTTAAAAGTTAGAACTCAATTGAAAAACAATTATGGTTAGTGCTAAAAACATTTGGAGTGACTCTCATATTTTACAAATGGGAAAACTCTATGATGAAAATTAATATAAATTATTATAAAATTCCAAATTTTATAAATCTGGCACTAAAATATAACATTCTAAGAGTTATGTAATTTCGAAGTATGAAGAAAAAACTGAAAATTGTGATACACATAATACAAAGAGAACTAAATTATAAAAATAATGACTAATATAGTGAAATAGATTTATATTTACCATCCACTTCATGATAAGATACTTCACTCCAAGATAAAAGTCAATGCCTAAATAATCAGTAACAATATTAAGTTTGAAATTTCTCATTTAAATTGTGCTACAAAAACAGATTGTCTAAAACAGTTTAGAAGAAATTATATTCAGATTGTGTGTTTAGCAAAATTATTAACAGCTTTCCTTAAAATCCTTAAAATAAAATAAAAAAATAAAACATTAAACATTTTCTTGATTAGATAAAAGCTTATTATTAGTCATAGAAAAGTAAAGGGCAGTCTTGATTGCTACCGGTAATGAACATTCTTAACACTTTTCCAGGGAATAAATGAGGAGTGCTGAAGTTAATTAAATTTAACTGGAGTTGACATCAGCTAAAAATCAAGTACTATTCTGATCTTGACTGATGTGTGCAGTCTCTTCAATGCAGACAAGGGGGATGAGATTGGAAGAAACACCTTCAACTGTGTCTGAACATGTGTACAATGTATGAATAATGGAACAGACATAATGATGAAACATTTTTATCTAAGTTGTACACAATGCTTAATAGTTTAATACAGAAAACCAGAACTGTAATATTATGTGGTGACTGGAATATAAATTTCATGCAGAAACTGCTAAATTAACTAAGCTTAAAGATTTGCTCGCTATTTATAACTTGACTAACACAGTAAACTTGACCACTAGATCAACTTCGTTATTGGATGTAATAATTATTAACAAAACAATATTTATACGGCAAGCTACTGTCACAGATCTAAGTTTTTCTGATCAATGGGCACAAATACTACAAATTAAGACTCTAGTATCTAAAAGAATGGATAGACCCATTACTATTTCTAAAAGAAACTTTAGTAAAACTAGTATTGTACTTTTCAATACTTTATTGGAAAATGAAACATGGTGAAATTGATGTTAACTTAAAATGCGAGAACTTCCTAAACACATTTTTGTATTAGTTTATATAGCTTTTCCTTAAGAAAAAAAAAATGCTTTAAATCACAGAAAAAGAAAGGGTGGATAACAAAGGGAATAATTACCTCCAGCAATAAATAGGCTACGGTTTTTGTCCAGGCTAGAAAAACATGGACAAGCAAATAATGAGACCAAAGAGTATATCAATAGGCACCGAAAGATCTTGTTGTTGTAGTTGACTAATGGCACTGGGGATTAGTTGATTTGCATCATTTTCCCCCTGGCTTCCCAATATAAAGCCTGTAGGTTCCCACTTTTGAGACCATTACATTTGTCCAAATGGTGTTTGTTCATGATGACATCCTATTGGGGAACAACATAGTCCGCCTCCACGTGGTGTTCCCTGGATAATGCTAAATGGACTACAACGCAGGCATGCTTTCCAATACAAAAGAAGAGCACTTTTCAGTGCTGTTTTGGAATTCAGGAGGAATGACCCAAAGTAAAAAGACCGAAAGATCTATAAAGCCATTATAACTGAAGCCAAAAGAAGGGAAAATGAAAGATTCATACTAAACTCTAGCAATAAAACAAAGGCCTTTTGGGCATTAGTTAACCAAGAAACTGGAAAATGTGCCCCAAAAATCAATATTAATGGATGATGATGATGATGATGATGATGATGATGATGATGATGATGATGATGATGATGATGATGATGATATCACAAATCCAGAGGATATTGCAGTCTTTTAATACTTATTTCACAGACATTGCAGAAAACTTAGTAGCTCACAATATTAGCCCTATAGGGTGTCAGGAGAATGGTGACAACATAAAGCAATACAGTCAGTTTTTATATTGCCTGTTACAGAATTGGTATTAGAAGGTGTAGTCCACGGTATGAAAGCCAAATATTCATCTGGAGTCGAAGTACCAGAGGTAATCATTAAAAGAGTTATACATCCAATAGCTAAGCCACTAGTCAGTCTATAATGCATCATTACATTCGGGTGTATTTCCAGATAAATTAAAATTATCAAAAATTAAGCCACTGCATAAAAAAGGGGAGAAAAACAAAAGAGAAAATTACAGACCAATATCAATCGTATCATCATTTTCTAAAATATTTGAAAAACTGCTTCATAATAGAATGATATGCATCTCAAAATACAATATTCTTTCAGAGGCCCAAAACGGGTTTAGAAAAAACAGATCTACCGTAACATAAATGGAGAGTTTAATAAATAAATTTCAAGAAGCTATTTATAAAAAATTAGCAGTTGTGGGTTTTAGGCTTAACGAAAGCATACAACGTTTTAGATCATGAAATGCTACTCAGGAAATCAAATAAATATGGTTTTAGGGATATTATGAATAATTGGGTTAAATCCTATTTAAGCAATAGAAAATAGTTTGTAGAACTTCAGTTTGGGAAAAAAAAAAAATTAAATACAGTTCAGTCCAAAGTGAGAGAAGTTAGGCGAGGAGTTCCACAAGGATCAGTCCTGGGCCCCTTGTTATTTTTGTTGCACATAAATGATTTGCCAATTGCCATTAATTCCACAGATGTTATTTTATTTGCAGATGACACTAACATCCTAATAAAAGGAGACAATCAAGAAAGCATACAGACCAAACTCAATGATGCTCTATGTAAACTGCACACATGGTTTCAGACAAATGAACTAATTATAAATAAGGATAAGACTATATAGAATAAAAAGAAGTATTTCATAAAGTGGAGTGCCATTGTTACTAAAATTAGGCAAGTGAGTCAACCTTGTATATACTTTTCTCCACTTACAAGTTTTTTATGAAGACTAGTTTCTGGGGACTTCTCCCCTATCATCAGCTCTGTGGTAGACTGATGATGCATCCGGTGTCTGCATCTGGCTTGGTGTTGTGCTGCCATCTAACGTCCTGGTAAGTTTGATGACGTCATCTACGGCGGGAATTTCAAAATTCATCAAGAGGTCCTGTTTTTTCGTAATAAATATGTTTTCCCAAATCTGTAGTTCCAGAGGTTTCTTTGCCTGTTTGATCAGTTCTATTTCTTGTTTTATGTTGTGATTCTCAGACCAAAAGTGATGTGATACGGCTGACTTGTCCATTTGTTTGAATTTAAAGAACACTTCAGAAATATTAAATTCAAACAAATGGACAAGTCGGCCGTATCACATCACTTTTGGTCTGAGAATCACAACATAAAACAAGAAATAGAACTGATCAAACAGGCAAAGAAACCTCTGGAACTACAGATTTGGGAAAACATATTTATTACGAAAAAACAGGACCTCTTGATGAATTTTGAAATTCCCGCCGTAGATGACGTCATCAAACTTACCAGGACGTTAGATGGCAGCACAACACCAAGCCAGATGCAGACACTGGATGCATCATCAGTCTACCACAGAGCTGACGATAGGGGAGAAGTCCCCAGAAACTAGTCTTCATAAAAAACTTGTAAGTGGAGAAAAGTATATACAAGGTTGACTCACTTGCCTAGTTTTAGTAACAAGGATAAGACTATTGCCATTTCATTCCATACTTGCCAAAATAGAAATGTGGTCAAACCTCCAATAGTATTTAATAAAGCAACCATCAGCTACAATAATGAAACAAAATTTTTGGGATTACATATAAATGAGAACATGAAATGGACCACACATATTCAACATTTAATAAATAAACTGAGTTCCATTTGTTATTTGCTTAAACATTTAAAATGTTTAATAAATTTAGCAGCATTGAGAAATATATATTATGCTTATTTTCACAGCCAGCTAAAATATGGGATAGTGTTCTGGGGGGAAAGGCAGACACAGTCTTTAAACTTCAAAAAAGAGTGATAAGGATACTAAGTGGGGTGGATAACAGAACATCTTGCAGGCCATTATTCTAAAAACACCAAATATTACCTCTAGCATGTATGTTTATTTTGGAATTAGTGATCCATGTAAAACAAAAACTACAAATTCAAAATTACAAAAATGCACATATTCACAAATATAATACACGTCAGAAAGATGACTTTCACATTCAAAGTTGTAGAACGGAAATCTTGAGATCTAGTGCTATCCATAAAGGTATAAGATTATACAACAGACTTCCAGAAAATATTAAACAAATGAAGAGCCATATATATATTAAACAAATGAAGAGCCTTATATATTTTAAAAAGGTAGTAAAACTCTTTACTGCAACAATCATTTTATTCTGTAAATGAGTTTTTAAATGTCAATTAGTTTTAAGTGATTGTAAATAATGACAATAGCCATTAATGTAATTTTTATATTATGACGTGTCTGATATCAGTGTGTGATCAAAAGGACACAATTGAATTGAATTAAATTGATGAGGCACATATACTGCATAACAAAATGCATATAGCCAAACAGAATAGAAGGAAAATAAATAAATATATAGTTAAATAAATAAATAAATAGATAAATAGAGATAAATAGATATAAATAAATAAATAAATAAATAAATAAATAAATAAATAAATAAATAAATAAATAAATAAATAAATAAATAAATAAATAAATAAATAAATAAATAAATAAATAAATAAATAAATAAATAAATAAATAAATAAATAAATAAATAAATAAATAAATAAATAAATAAATAAATAAATAAATAAATAAATAAATAAATAAATAAATAAATAAATAAATAAATAAATAAATAAATAAATAAATAAATAAATAAATAAATAAATAAATAAATAAATAAATAAATAAATAAATAAATAAATAAATAAATAAATAAATAAATAAATAAATAAATAAATAAATTTAATTAAAATAAATTGCTGTATAACCATTTGAAGGACAGAAGCTTCCCGATTATGGCTAAAGTATGCTTGAATTTGCATGAAGACTGTGTTGCAGCAGTTCACTAAGCATTTAGATAACATTTGAACACTTCATCAATCTGAAGGTGTTACAAACATTTTTGCAGTAGAGAATGTATCTGTCATCAAGGAAAAGAATGTTTGGGAAAGAAAAGTGTAAATGAAAAAATTATTGAGTCTGTGAAAGCTTTAAACAGAGCCCTAAAGAATTGGTAGAAAGAGCCAGTTAACAGTTGCAGAAGCCATGGAAAATTGCATGGCAATGAAGTTATGATTTTGTCATTGTGATTGCAAGCCATGTAATTGTTCCCATACAACCTGCAGCTGGTACAAAAACTGCAACCTGATGATCCAGCAAAGCATCTATCGTTCAGTAAGAATTTTATGGCTATGATCAAAGTGGATGAGGGTTTGCTGGAATGAACCATAATGAGTAATGAGGCAACAATCATTTCCTATAACTGAAAAGTCAATAAAAACAATGTCAGTGTATGGGAATCTAGAAGTCCCATTCTATGATTTCAGAGAGAATATGAAGTAAAACAGCAAATGTGTTTTGTGTTGTTTCTAAACAAAAAACTTATGTTTGGCCCATAAGTTTGGCCCATTTCTATCAACAGAAATGTTTACCTGGACACGTAAAATTGGCTTGCGCAAATGTCTGTGAGTAACTTAATTGGCAGTTACCAAGTACACGGATTGGTCATGTAAGAGCTGCAACACCCTCTGCACATGGCCACTCCATTCACCTGACCTTACAATGTGCGATTTGTTCCAATGGAGTTACATCAATGGAGTTACATCCCTCCACTTCCAGCAAACTTGAAAAGCACATTACCACAATTAAGAATATCACACAAGACCTGCTTCAGAGGGTATGGCAAGAATGGATTCACAGCTGGACTTCTGCCATATTACACACAGTGTTTTAAATGAGTGCAGCTAAGATAAATACAAAACTTCAAACTTCCCCCTTTCAAGTGGTGGTATGATAGTTTATAATGTTAAGTACCTACAGATAAAAAATAGATTTATAAAATTTTCTAAATATTTGTAGACTTTCATCACTGATAACTTATATTTATTCTCAAAGAAAATGAAGAGAATTAAAAATTTCAAAACACAAATATCCTGTTGCCCTTTGTCCTAATTGCTAAAAATAAAAAAAATAAAAAAAATAAAAAAAAATGCTCAAAGAATGTAGCAATAAAGTGTATTAAAATGAAAGGACCTAAATTGCATAATTCAGAACATTTTAAAAAATAAACATTTTCAGAGGAGAATTTCCTATCTGCTAATATAACTGTGGGTAGTACACCAGAAAACATGCTCAACATTCATGCTTTCATAGCAGAGGTCTGCACTGGTCAAAATTCTTTTGTACTGCACAGTCCTGCATGAACCAAGCCTGAGAATAACCTGTACAGTACCATCTAACTTGGATCTGATTGGCTAACTTTGTATTAAATAAAATTATTTTGCACTTATTGAGTTATGATCATGATTATCAGCATTAGCAGTAGCAACAGTAGTCCAGGAAATGTTTCTGCTTGCTATGCAAAGGAATCAATCTGGGTTTGGTTTCCTGCATAAGGACCTTTTCCCTTTCTAGACCTGGTAAGAAATATGCTTAGGTCCTTAAGACCAGGAACACTTTACAACTATCTGAGGTCCTGAAACCCACTTGTAATAAGGTGCAAGTTAATGCCATCTACCTTATTGGCCACATGTCATCCAGAACGTTCTGGGTAAGGATGGGTGGAAGGAAGCAAGAGTTTGGAACTGCCATGTCATCATCACCGTCATCGTCGTCGTCATCGTCATCGTCATCGTCATCATCATCATTATTGTTATTCACAACTGGCCAAAGTGAGCAAGCTCTGAAAACTGCATTACTCTGGACATCTTAAGCACTGTAGGCTAAAAAATGTGATTAATTTGCTTCATCTTTACTTATTGTTTATATGGAAATATTGTCATTTTATTTTATTTTCTAATTTTGATTAAAATAGCACATGCTTAAGATATTTAGATTAAAAATAAAATGTATATCTTGAATGAAATGAATTAATGTTTTGTCTTTATTTTTAAAGCCTAGCTCCTGAGCCTGGCCCAAGTCCAACAATGTTTTTCAAATCAAGTCCAAAGCCAACCTGAGGACTTGGTCTCGGACTGTGCAGAACTCTATTTCATATAGGATGTTTAAACACTCAGTACTTTTTGTGATCTGCAATGCAGAATGAATAACTTCTTCCTATCAATAGCTATTTAATTTACTTTGGTTATTTCTTCCGTATGTTTATTATTCATTCTCACACAAAAGCTTGCCCTTTTTTTATTGTGTCAGTAAAAATATAGAACTTTAATAATCAAAGCATTGCAATGCTTTTGAATAGGAAAATTATTTTCTCTAATATGAGAAGGTAGTTTCAATCTAAAAGCAAGTGCTTCAGAAGAAAGAAAATCCTCTACCTACTGCCAAATAAATCATGTTCATACTCTTTGAAGGCTTACCAAGACAAAACAATACTTCTATAAAAAGGAAGTTTTGCAATAGATTAATTAGAACAGCAGCTTTTCATAGGTTAATAACAGAAATGAGCATGCTTCTAAATTTGTGCGACATACCTGGTACGCTCATATCAGTTTATTCTTCATGTATCTTTCTAAGTATGTGTGTCTATATTTCCAGTGACAAAATAAATACCAGGTGGTCATTTGGATAAATATACTAAATAGCAAATGATACCAAAATGCTGAGTAAATTTTCTGAAATTAAGAAAAGAAAAAGAAATTACCAAACATAAAAAAATGATAAAACAAAACATTACCACAGATTATAAAAAAAATATCATATAAGAATATTAACAGTATAAACTTAAAAATGTATAGAATCAAGTTAAACATATGGTCTATGATCATTCAGTAATGCCATTCACAGCATTTTAAGATACATATATGGTGTTGCCCTGCTGTCACACTTATATGAATGCACATTATTACAAACTGTACTATTCAATCAACAAATCAGTATCTAACATTTATTCATATGCTAGTATTCTGACTATGTGTTTCAAATGGGATGATGTTTGTCCTTGAATGCTATCAGGTGAGCAACCAATCGGAGTCCTGCAATGTTGTCATACTGCATTCCCCTAAGTGGTGTGTGACAAGGCCAAATGAATTCATCTCTAATAAATATTATTTGCGCTAAGACAAAAATTCAGATTTCACAAAAAGTGATCCATGAGGACGGTAGAGAGTAATGTATCTAGTATAACCATAAGAACCCCATATTTTTAGCTCAAATAGTTTTCATTATACAAATAAATAACGAACCAATATATTTACCAACCCATCATGAGGTAAGCACTGTAATGTCCATCATTATTGATTGGTTTGTATGTGTATACATATATTTTTAATTACTCAGAATTGAAATACTAACTATTGATATGATGTGCCAAAAGAATTATTCTGAATAAGTCAAGATATTTGTTACATTCGAGAAAGAACAAACACTTCACTTCCTGTTAGCCTGTGGAATGCTGTATCTACAAAATGTAAGACATCACATGCAACTAAATTTAAAGGGAGTCGATTAATGACACTAAACAACACTTACTTTTAAATTTTTCCAGAACATGTTTCAGAGACTTTGCCTCTATCCTCAACTGGCCATCGACTGAGGATAGAGGCAAAGTCTCTGAAACATGTTCCAGAAAAATTTAAAAGTAAGTGTTGTTTAGTGTCATTAATCGACTCCCTTTAAATTTAATTTAGCATAACAACACTGTTTTCAACACTTCCAAGAAAGAATCACATGCAATGTTTATGTTTATGAATGAATGCTTGATTAGCAGTGTTTACTTACTCTGGAGAATTCAAATCAATATTATTCAGTTGTTCTTTAGACATCAGTAGAGCAGGAGTAAAATAGTGTAATGGCATATACCTGTGAATTTAGTGGCAAGTCAAAGAGGCAGTATTGCAAAGTCAGCCTAGAAGTATTACTTTTAGGGTCTACATGTTCTTCAAAAAAAGGGGCAATGAGGAATATAGAAATCAGCTTGATTTAAAAATTGCTCAACAGCTTACTGCTGAAGCATATGGTATAGGTAAAGTAAGTGTGTCTCACATTTGTGGAGAGGCAAGAATATCTTATCCCAGTGGTACTCAAGTGATTGTGTCACCTAGAAAATATATTGGTCCTCTGAAGAGAACAAATGTAAGTGACTTTGACAAGGATGTTCACAGAACTGTGTTAGAGTTTTATGACCAAGGTGAATGTCCAACTATACATAAAATAACTTGCACTCTTAGAAATAAAATTTCATACACTGGGTCAAAATTGACTTTCAGAACTGAAAGAAGATTAGGGTTCAGGTACAGAAAGACAAATAATGGCCAACAATTTTTTATGGAGAAGAGTAATACTGTTGTGGCAAGATTAAAATTCTTATGCAAAATGCACATTCTGGTGATGCAAGACCTATATTTTACTTAAAAAAGACAATAGATAAATAGAAACCACAGTTAAAAATAAATCTGGCAAGATTCCTCAAATAAGGGTGGCTTAAAGATACCTGTTGGAAAAGGCAGTTGGTTCATCATTTGTCATGCAGGATCTAACACAGAGTTCCTACCAGAAAGAAAATGGAGTTTTCTCTCCAAAACTACCTCACACTATCCTGAAGAGATGACAGCTGATACATTCAAAGAATTGTTTTAAAGATTCTTAAATGATTTAGCAAACAGGAGCATTATTATGATGGATAATGCACCATATCATTCAATTATTGCACATAAAATACGGAATTTAGCCATCAGAAAGAACAAAATTGTTGAATTATTGCAAAAAAGGGGGCTTGAATTTTCAGAAACAGAAATTAAAAATAAGTTATTGCATAGAGTACTTCCATTTAAAAACCAAGAAAAAGTGTATCAGCTGGATCAACTTGCAATTGAAATGGAACATGAGATAATCCCTCCTTGCCACTGCCAATGCAGTCCAATTGAGTTGGTGTGGGCTGAAATAAAACGGGAAGTTGCAAACAAAATAACACTTTTAAACTGACTGTGACGTTGAATGACTTACTTATGAAGAAATTGACAAGACAGCACAACAAAACTGGGAAAACTGTGTGAGACATGCAGAAAACCTACAAGAAGACAATTGTAAAAAAGAAATAGGATATGCTGAGATTTTGGAGCCTATCATCATAAATTTACAAAACTTGGATGATGAAGACAGTGAAAATGATGCATTGTCTCTTGATGTATGTGACATTGACAGTGCTATGGATGAGCCATTGGCAGTTCCATTGCATTACAAAAACAGGTAATTCATAAACTATAATTACAATTATAGCATTTAAAAATATACATAATTTGCAAATATGCTTTTTCCAATTTTTATTTTGGCAACTGCATGATTATAAAAGTTTGGAAAATTCAATTTTCTTTCCTTTACGTCTAGTGCCAAGCAGACCTGCACATTCTATGAGTGTGCGAGAGAGAGGGAAATATAAAAAGAGTGGGGGGTAACAAGGTAGCAAAGCTGAACATACTAGCACATCTGATTTGCCGGAGTCCAGAACTCTTCCCATTTGAAACACATAGTAGCAATAACTTCAATAGCTGAGAATTAAAAGTGGACCAACAGCTATAGGTAATTTATAAAAAATGTTTTATTTGGGAGGTAGGGTCAGGCTTAAAAATTCTATGCCATAACCATAATTTGAAACACAGGTCTCCTGGTCTGTGTCTGGTTGCTCTAACCAATGAGCTACCATGGCAAGATGCCATGACATAAATTCTCCAGCTGACTGACTTGTTTCCCAGTAAACCACTAGGAGATCTTGCATGTGTCAATTAGAGAAATTAATGTGATGTTGGCATGTGGTAATGGTAGCTCAGTGGTTAGAGTAACCAGATGGAGACCAGGAGATCTGTGGTTCAAATCCTGACTATCACATTAAATCTTTCATTCTGATTCCACATTTCCAAACCGTGTCCTACATATGGTAGTATGAGAAACAATTTCCAATGCTTTATAGTTATATATGTTTGATAAAACATGAATCTGCTTTCTGTTTGCTTTTAGTCCATTTCTAGCATCAACAAAAGCCTTCAGGGATTTATACCTCTTAATTACACCAAATTATAAGTAACCTATCCCTCAAAAAATAAAAATGTGATGGACTGTTAAAAACTGATTACAAATCTTTTTTCAACTAATTTGGATGTCACTGATATTAAATTGCTCCAAACACACATAATATAATTACTACGCACTGAAAAAGTTGTACCTCAATCATTCCACTTAAAACTGTCTCTTTCACATAGGCCCGCCTCGGTAGCGTAGATGGTAGCGTGTCTGCCTCACGTTCAAGAGGTCCCGAGTTCAAATCTCGGTCAGGGGTTTTTCCGGGGTTTTCCCTTATCCTTAAAGACGAATTACAGGTAGCTCTAAGCTCCATGGACCCCGGATTCATTTGAGCATCATTTCACCAATTTCATTCATTGTCCAATATGACAACGTTGGAGGACGTAAATTACAGAATAAATAATAATAATAATAATAATAATAATAATAATAATAATAATAATAATAATAATAATAATAATAATAATAATAATAATAATAATAATAATAATAATAATAATAATAATAATAATAATAATAATAATAATAATAATAATAATAATAATAATAATAATAATAATAATAACAACAATAACAACAATAATAATAACAACAACAATAACAACAACAATAACAACAATAACAATAACAATAACAATAACAACAATAATAACAATAACAATAATAATAATAATAATAATAATAATAATAATAATAATAATAATAATAATAATAATAATAATAATAATAATAATAATAATAATAATAATAATAATAATAATAATAATAATAATAATAATCTTTCATATAGGAATTTCCTTAGAAACTTTATTTTTAAACTATTTAAAACTAAGAATTGGAAGATAACCCATTTAAAACCTTCAACCCTGCATTTTATTGATACCTATTTAATTTGTGGGAGTGCATATTTTTATGAAAGATATTTTAAACAAACTCTGTGCAGCTTTTTCCTATAAGGTGTATTTTAAAGATGTTTTGGACCCTAGGCTTCCTCAAAAGCATTACTTAAGAGTAACAACCGAATCTGTAACCAATCATGGGTTACAAACTAAACAAAGGCAAAAAAATAAATAAAATAACAAGTTAAGGAAAGAAAAAACTTAGAAAGTCACAAAAATGAAGTCATGTGAAATTAATGCAAGAATTCCTTCAAAGAAAAAAAATTATTGCAACTCTTCTATAAGATTGGACCAAGGAGTGAATTTTCCTCCTCTTTGTAGAATTTCCTCTATAAGCCCCTCAATTTCTCTTTCCTTATACATTTATGTGTTTAGTCTTTTAGCCTTCCTAAACCAGGCCTCTTGAGATTTA
Source organism: Mantis religiosa (assembly GCA_030765055.1). Taxonomy (NCBI): domain Eukaryota; kingdom Metazoa; phylum Arthropoda; class Insecta; order Mantodea; family Mantidae; genus Mantis; species Mantis religiosa. Next base: position 84,326,106 of record CM060948.1, read on the forward strand.
TTTGGAGTATGTTACTGCAAATACATGGGGTACAGTGCTTAGAAGACACACCAGAGCCTATTCTCTCAATTTTCGAGGATGGCTTCATGTTTACCAACATACATTTCAGAAGGCATGAGGAGCAGAAGGTGTAATGCCCTGCTTCTTAAAAGTGCAAATAATTATATCACAGAAATATAGTAAGAAGAATTCAAAGGCCAGCTTGGCTACTGAACAAGCATCTCTTCACTTTCTAAGGAAATACAACCTTCCACAGTCATCCACTGTGGTAACATGCTAGCTTCTGGTTCCCTAGGTCATGGGTTCAAAGCCGGGGGAAGCTGATGGATTTTTTTGGGTGTAGAAAGCCTTAGCATGGATTCCTTCAGATAAGAAATAAAAATGGTGATCCAGTGTCACACAATTTATGGTATGTTAAAGAACCTCAAGCCTGAAGACGAGGCCTCTGAGCAAAATTAGATGGTTATACCAGTCAAATTAAACAGTTACCTGGGTATTGAAGCCCTTCAGAGATCCATATATATTCTTTCTAGTCTATTGTGATTAAAGAAATGCAATTTGAATTTATTTATATTCAGAATTATATTTCTGTATGAGGTGATCCATAAGGTAAGTTTGCTTGGGGTCATTTACAGGAATGTCAAAAGCCATACATCACATTTTGTGGGAGTTGGGATAAAGAGTCTATGTCTTCAGGTGCTACAACGATACCACTGTAAGAACTTGGAAAGTTTCATCAGTGTATGCACAATGCCACAGCATTACTTTATCACATATATGCAATCACATTGCATAATATATGGTTTCTAGTCATGGAATCAATGAGAAACTTACTTTAGGGTTGGACCTCAGAACTAAAATACAAATGTTCCAATAGAAATGTATGGAATAGAAGGTCCACCTTCTAACATGAATATTTCAAATTCAAAGCTTGGTTGGGATGACTAGCCTGTAGAAGTTTATTCTGACATTTTCCTCTATCACATGTTTTATTCAGTATTCCTGCCAACCTGCACTGTTTAAATAGACTGCACTGATGTTTTAGGTTCTTCACTAGCAAACTAGTGATAATGTTAAGTTACAGTCCATTAGCAAGCTTGCCAACCACAAATCAGATATTTTATTAATTTTACAGGAGGACCAAAATTATTTAATTTCATCACTGTATTCAGTTGCAATTGGCTAAATTGTTTATTCACCATTCAAATTTCACTAGTTAACTGTATAATAAAAACTGAGTAATAAGAGTAAAGGTGATGAAAAAATGCAAAGAATGGGGGAAAGTGAAATTAAAGGGGAGAGTGGGATCAGAATAGATTTTCATGAAAAGGTACAGAGGAAGCATTTATAGACTGAAAATGCTGATGGGGAAGGGTTACCATGCACACTATAAACATGCTGTTTTGATTTATGAAACCCTAGAATAAAATAGAATAAGAAAGTTATAACATGTAAAAAGCATGAAAATGTACTGAAGCAGTGGCCTATTAGCAAATGAGCCAGGGACAAGCTCTGCTTTTTCTGGTATTTTCTTTAATACTCAATAAATCATATTACAGCATTGAGTTTTATTTATTGTAAATGATGTAACTTTTAGTTTATGCATTAACTGCAGAAAAGTAATCACCCACCTTCCTTATCACAGCATGATGTTAATAGATTTTCCTATAAAATTGCTAATGTAGGTACATATTTTTACCAGTTTGTAATGACTTGTGAGTGATTACTCACTTTCAATCCAACAAACTCTACTCTTAAAAGTACAGAAAAGGTTTTGTATAATTAAAAAAAAAGTTAAAAACAAATTAACATTGGTACATCATTATTCAGTTCCAGATTTTGAAAGTGTATTAATGCAGAATTAGTTTTCTTCCTGGATAAAACACAAGTTAATAAGAATATTTTCATGTTTAGGGTCATTATTACATCACTTAAACCAGTCACAATCTTTCCTTCCTGCACACTACACTTGCCACCTAACAGGATTTCTAAGCAGCAATTCCCACTCAAAGGTGCATTAAACACAAACAGCAACATCACCGTGGGGAAAATTATTCTGCCATAACAGTCTTATAAAGGCCATTTGCCTCTTCCATCATTTCAAAATATTGTTTTAATTTCTTAACGTCCTTCTCATTTTCCATAGACACCATGTTTGCTTCAGGAAGAACTGTGATTTGTAACATGTTTTAATCCTTCGTTTCAGCACAGTGACATCTACTAGAGAGGCTGTGTATGTATTCCACATTGCAACACTCACTTTTTGATGTTTGTCCAAAGCTTTACTGTAAGTGATTATACATTGAGGTCCCATCTTGAAGGGCAGCAGCATTTTCAACAACTTCATGGCACTGGATTTAAAATCCTTAATGTTGCAGTGTGTGTTTAGGATCTTCACTGCGACATGATTTGCTAATATGTTATAGTAATCCTTGGAGTCAAGATATCCTCCATTTTCCTATAGACCTTTTCTATTCCTCTGAAAACCCGATCAGGAGCCATGTAACTGTCACCCCTGATAGGGAAGGAGAATACAGGTGAAAGTCCTGCTTTGTTCTAAAAGTACAATGAGCACAGCCATCATAATGCTGTTTTTGTTCTGGCTAGTGCAGGAGTCAGAAAATGGATGAATAGTGGAAGACCTGTTAGGTGTTAATGTCCTTTCTAGCTCTAAGAAGAAATCTAGCTATACAAACGTGACTTGATTGCATCCTCTTGATGACTGAGTTTCCAACCAGCTATAGTATGAGATGTCTCTTTTATCCTGTATCTTAAAATGTAATATAATGCAGAGGTTACAGACCCATACCTGTTGTGCATAGAAAACTTCGCCAAAAGATAGTTTGGGCAGGGGTTGGTTTTGTTGTATGTCAAAACATACCTTCACTACACTAAGATTGTCTTTTTTCATAATTCTATAAAACTTCTTCTTCTTCTTCTTTAACTTCCCTAGTTTTACCACTATTGTTGTGTTAGAGGATTCCTGTTCCTCTATCCCTTTTAAGTTTGGGCCTGAGGAACCAAAGCTTTGAATTCGATAGAGAACCAGGATAGATAATCAGTCCAAAACCTGGTGTGAAGGTGAAGGAAATGGATGATATATGAGGGCGAGATGAATGATAGGAAAGCTGATGATGGAACAATTGATAGAATTATTAAATTTTAGATGAGTCGTATTTCTTACACATCTGCTTCACTTTCGTACCTATTTTGAGGACATGTTTCGCAAATCTTCGTTTGCATCTACGGCTCTTGTGCGACTGACGCTAGATCCAGCGGTGTGGGTAATTACCCTCAAAATAGGTACCTCAAAATAGGTACGAAAGTGAAGCAGATGTGTAAGAAATATGACTCATCTAAAATTTAATAATTTTTCGCTTCACTGTGGTGTTCCAATACAGTTAAATCTCGATAAATTGATAGAATGCTGACGGGGAAAACTGGAGGATCCAGAGAAAACCCATCCCAGCGCCATGTTGTCCACCACAAATTTCACTTTGCGGTCACCTGGTATGGAAGCCGGGCCACCTTGGTGAGAGCCAAGCAGTCTAGCCATTCAGCCATGGCGCAGCCATAAAATTTACTTCCATGAATTTTATGCAACCAGTACTGAGTTAAGAGTTCATTTTTTTTCATGAGATCTTCCTCGGTTTTATCTTTAAAAGGCCTATTCTGCAGTATGAACAAATATGAGTATGTGATGTTATTAAAACAGCTATGAGATATATTTTTGTACTTTGAAAGGGAGCAAGCATTAAGTTCCATGGTTTTTCTTTTGTTAGAATTATTTCCACATTTTTGTAAGCAAAAGTTCTAAAGGTTTAAAAAGGTTTAAAAAGTTCTAAATACCTTCTACAGATTTGAATCTGGATAATGGCTTTCTCTGCACTTATACAATTTGATTTCACTTTTAAACTGCTATAGTAAGCTTGTGATGTTCCTTACTTGGAGTATTACTCCTCTGTTTTCTTTTGGTGAGAGTTAATTAAACAAAATCTGTTTGCTAGAAGAGACAGTTGGTCCTTTGGCATAGCTATTATCCCCTGGATAATGTACAAACAGATGTACAAACAGATGCTATGTATATATCCATCTTTCTTATGTTATATTTTATGGACACAGTTTGTTTCCTTTTTGAGGACTCTTTCACAATCCTGTGTTTTGATGTCATGACGACATAAATGGATACAACAAAAGTGTGGTACTTAAGAAAATTAAAAAAGCTAAGCTAAAGAAAACCATTAAGGAAGCAATCACATTCACTAAGGAAAAAGAAAGTAACACCATATTCATGTGCCACCAAAAGCATTTAATAAATTGAGAGATATTTAAAGAACAAAATTCATCTTGGCACCTAAAAATAGATACTCAGTATTAGCACTGTTACATTCAAAAACAAAAGACAAAATCTCACCAATCAATAGTTCCAGATTATACCAAATAAGCTATAAGAGTTGTGATAAATTCTACATCAAGCAAATTAAAATAAACCTAAAAGTAAGAGTCAAAGAGCATTTTAGAAACATCAAACTGTAACAGGAAACAAGTCAGCAGTAGCATTTAACTTTTGGAATAAATATCATGAATTTGACCCAAATCCAAAATTATTAAAAGGAATGATAAACCAAAGGAACTGATAATGTGGGAGAATGTAGTAACAACTTTGCAGTTCCAATGTAAAAAGAGTATGCATTCTATTCTGTTGCAGGCCTGAAAATCCCCATGAAATTTGTTTTTCCCCATTCACTTGCAAGTAAAAGTGCATAGCTGCCAAAACCAGTGTATCTCAAACCGTTTTCTAAAAATGTATGAAAACATAGGACAAGTGTTCATGACATTTTTCATTGCATTCTCGAGACCTATCTTTGGATTAAAGGATGACATCTATATTCCTTCTACCCAATAAGTATTTTTGAATGATAGAAATGGGTAGGAAAGGTAGAGAGAGGAAGGCAGAGAGGGTAGGTGAACAGCTGACATTTTATAAATAGAGATTCAGTATCTATCTCTGTGAGAAACTCATTGTTTCACTTCAACCTAAATACATAACACTGGAATTTTGCAACTGGTTAGTAGTCTATCTTTATATCAATACTTACAGAAATTATGAATCAATAAGGATAAACTGTAATAAGGCAGAATTATACAAATTAAGTGAAGATTAATCATTTAAGTACAATCACTTTTATCACAACCTTAGAAACACCATGGACAAAAAGTAGCAGGTTTGGCACCTTTGTTTTTCATTTTCTTAATAAAATATATTGGAATAATTTAACAGATTGATAAAAAATGTAAATGCTGGCAAGATGGCTCAAGTGCTTGAATACACGCAAATATTTACTGCTCGTTACCATGCATAGTATTAAGAATGAACTATGTATTTCAGTCTTGACCATGAGACAAATATATTCAAATGTTATTTCACTTTCTAATCAAGGTCTATATATGTTCCGTGAAAAAGTATAATGGTAAGAAACAATTTACATTTTTTTTCTGCTAACGAGTAACTATTATAATGACTTTGCATTAATCTATTATACTTTAAAGGTAATTTGTTGTGAAAGAAATATTATGCAGTTGTTCTTCCTGCAGTTTCATAAACGATATATGATATTTACAATATTTATGGTACTGAAAAATAGTAAAAAAATAATGGTAATAGGCAAAATATTATTAGTTTTAGTGATAAAGTTGCTTTTCAAAGGAAGACTTCCATATTTAATTTTTTTCTTTTTCTTTTTCTTTTCTTTTCTGGTAAAATGTTACATTTCCTTTAAATTTACAAATGATATCTGAAGCTATTGGCTTTAAATTCACTTCTTACTGGAAAATTATATTAACTATATATTTATATACAGTATATTTATTTGCATAATAATCCTACACTTTTTATTACATTATTCATGCATTAAATTTATCAACTCTGAGAATAATTAATAACTAGCCATCAATAAAATGAGAAAACCAAAATCAGATTCTATATCATTATGTATTTATTTAATTACTCTATTTCAAAAGCTAGAAAGGTACAAAACTGCTCTGCATCTAAATGTTAAAAACAGAAGCATTATTAACAATGAAGTATTCTTCAGGTTGAAGTATTGAAGTAGGCAAGTGTAAATAAGTGTGACTTCACTTTTAAATGTTAGAAAACAACAAACATTTTTGAGGGCATTCATCATGAGCTGCCATACATCTGTTGAGTGGGAGAAAGCTAGCTTAACTATTGCAAAATAGACTTACTGGCTGCAGTAATTAGTGGATAACTCATCAGCTACCATAACTCCTGAATAGTCCTCTCTAAAGGTTATAGAACAGTCATTGGCAAGAAATCCAATTTTTTAAATTAACAGTAACGCTCGCCTTTCCAGTTTTATCTTACACTATATTAATTTGATTACATATACCTCTAAATACTAATTATATACAAATTATATAGAAGGGATAAAGCAGTTAGATAGCTAAGTATATTAGCTTATTTTCAACAAAAATGCTTAAAGATTTCATACATTTTCAGGTAATAGGAAGATAATGAAATAAAGTTATTACAACATATAAATTGTTTAAGAGTTGCATACCGGCAACATTTTGTTATAATTCTTATTATATTCCTATTCTAATGTAAATTTCTTCAATGTAACTGGAAAATCAATTAAGTTTACGTCGATATTACTAAGCTTATGTAATCTTCATATTTTGCTGAGATAAATGTCAGATTTGCTTCATTTAAGAAAATTGTAAATCTTTAGTGTATATTAAAAAGACATTACAATTACCATTTTTCTGTGCTGTATAGAAAATACTGTATAACAAAAGATCAATATTTTATCGCAATTATTAATATGACAATAAAAAAATTTGTGAAGCACAATTGTGCTGCTTAAATTAAACTAATTTTAAAATATTTTGTAAAGAATGTGTTATGTGTACTTACTTAGATGTCAAACCTTTTATTATGTGCTAAAAGAAAAAATTTGAGATTGATTTGATGGGAAACAAAATCAACATTGTCTTCTAAACCTATAAACAATTATGCATATCATATTCTAATACTACAATTATTAAATTATTGTAAGTCACTAACTGAAAGGAAGGCATGGATGAGATCAGCTTTTACAGTGGCCAGAGGTTTCCCCTTCACAAGTATAGTAAATGTCTCGTCCTTCTCTGTTGTCATGAGAGAGCCAAACCAGGACTTCTTTGTTAGCTCAGGGGATGACTCAGGAGTTAGATGAACTTCCTCTGAAGAAGCTGTAAAATACAAATGGCATAATATAATTTAGGTGAATAAAATAAATAAGATTTAAGTGCAAGAGAGAAAGAGAGAGAGAGAGAGAGAGAGAGAGAGAGAGAGAGAGAGAGAGAGAGAGAGAGAGAGAGAGAGAGAGAGAGAAAATATAAAGTGGATGAAAATAATTAATTGTACAGAAAAATATAAAATAAAACACATGGCTTACAACAGAGATGACGCTTGCATTTTATGACATTTTCAGTTTATATTATGTCTGTAGGCACTCTGGGGGTTTCTGCAATTAAATTTGTATGAAACAATTTTGGCTCATTTTCTAAGAGCAGGTCAAACATCTCACCATGTTTAGGCCTTTTTAAGTGGATTTCTCTATTAGCTTATAATTTCTCTGGGGTGAAGTTAGGGAGGAAAAAAATAAACTTATTATTACTGAATTATCTTGCTACTATAATTTCAATTGCCTTTACCTTTATATTATTGAACTTATACCTACTTATTTGAAGTGAGTGCAGATTGAAAAAACATTACAAGTATTATTAGTTAAAAAAAAAAGCTTCCCTGAAGAGTGTATAAACAGGAAGATAAAGAAATGTAAAAATAGTAATCAAATAAAGGAAATTATCACACTAAACAGCTTAAAAAGTTACAAAATATTCAGTGAACATATTCTCCCCTGGTGGGTCTTCCAGAAATTCTTCAAATATTAAAATAATATTACATAATTCTCATCCCAGTTAACAAGCATTGCTTAAGAACATAATAAAGACCAACACAAAGGACAAAATTTCAGTGGGAAAAACTTCTGTTATTATGAAAGTGGATATAAAAATTTCAAAAAAAATATACATGTAGGGAAGAAAAGAAATTAAAAGTGAATCGAGAAGATATTGTCGCAAATGCATTGTTGAGGCAAGGCGGCGCGGCCAACGAGTTCAAAGAGACAGGCAGTGCATTGCAGAGATAAAAGCTCGCTGAAACAGTGGGGGGAAGGAGACGGATTTCTTGAGAGTTTGTCTTTCTTCTAGCATCGTCTTGATTGAGAACATTCTGGAATAGTAAGTAAGCTATAAAAGGAGCCGCCGCTCGCCACTGGGGGACAGTTGTTAATTGGACTCATGTGCGCGAGCAGCTGTGTAAACTTTGTTTGTGGTCGATGACCTTGCAAGTTGTATTGTGTATGTGACATAAGTCTGCTATTGTAGGGGTTGACTGAAGTGTGTTTCTATGGAAATAAAGAGCAATTTTTAGCGTTTGTAACCTGGACTTTTAATTTCACAAAGCCACAATCACAATATTGACACATTGCTTCACTTACACTGTTTTTCACAGGACATGTTTCTAGAGTTGTTGCTCCCATCTTCAACTGAGTCTCGACTAGTGGGAGCAACAGCTCTTGAAACATGTCCTGTGAAAAAATGTCTAAGTGAAGCAATGTGTCAATATCTTCTCAATTCACTTTTATTTGCTGTGCTTCACTGTCCCTATGCTTCTTTCAATTTTTATACTTTGAAGAAAAGAAAGGTTTAAAGATCACATGACAAATATTGAATTAAACAAATGGAGAAAGCAGTAGTTGCAGAATATTCTTGTCCACAGATTCTCAATTGAAAGAAAAATTAAGTGTTTAAAGGACCTTAGAAAACTGGCAGAACTCTCCAATTGGGAAATATTATTTATACATAAAAATAAACACAACTTATTAAACTATGATGTTCCATTTGTATAGTATCTCATCATACAAGAAATCCAACCAGAAAATGTGTTCTAAATGCCACAGGAGGTGTGGTAGTGAGTTATGTTCCAGTAAGGTCTGGCATATAAAATGGAGATAGATTAATGAAAATCTCAGCAAGTGCATGTGAAAGTCCAATAGTTTGATTTAAAGAAGAGTTTTAAAGATGTCTTTCTTTATGCCTTATATCCCCAAGGCTACACCATGAATGAACAACCAAAATTATATTTTTCTGAGTGCAATACCAGGCAGAACCTAAAAACAAAATTCACTGTCATTCTACAGAGTGCAGCAAGATAAATTCTATATATGCTACTGTCCATTCCAAACTTAAGAGTTCTCACTGATATAAACAAAAGCACATGGTTGTCAAGAACCTAAATAAACACTTTTATGACAGTTTAAATAGTTCCTTAATTAATGAATTTTATCATGAAATATTTGGATAGGAAAAGTATAGAACTGCACATTTTATTGTGGTTATCATAAACTTACTGCTAAAGGTAATGGATATGAACTAACTACTAAAATGTTACAAAACATCATTTTGTTAATGCCGCTTGCTGTTGCACTAATGCTCAGAATATCTTCCTTGTTAATTATCAACTGTATGAATGACTCATTCTCTTGCATATGAGAGAAATATAGCAATGAATTCCCTGAGGTGCTATTTGAGTAACAAAAAAACACTGCATAACATAGAAATATGATAAGTGAACAGTCATTCATAACATGCTATACATGTACGCTAAGCTTAGGTCAAACCTTGTGCATCAGTCAGTTAGTGTTTGAGTTCTTAAACTACAGGTAAGTGCACACATGCTAGTACATGTATGCAAAGCTCAGGTCAAACCTTGTGATTTAGTCAGTGTTTGAGTTTTAATGGTAGAGGAAAGGTATGTTGACTGTTCAAACACAAAAGCATAAAACAGTTAAAAAGGACAGAAAATGAATAATACTTTATGTAACTGATGAAACTTTAGTAGTTGGTTTTTCACACTACCTCACTTACAACAAAAGTCTGGTATTTAATAAAATCAAAAAAGTTAAGCAAAAGAAAGCCGTTAAGGAAGCAACCACATTCACTAAAGAAAAACAAAGCAACAGCATATTTAGTGGTTTCATGAACCACCCAAAAACGTTTAATAAATCCAAAAGGATATTTACAGAACAAAATATCATCTTGGCACCTACAAATACATAGATACTCATTAGTAAAATTGTTAAATTCAGAAACAAAAGATGAAATTTCAATAGATCCAAATATTGCAAATAAGATGTACAGATTGTGAAAAATTCTACATTAGGCACACTAAAACCTAAGAACCAGAGTCAGATTTCACAAACATCAAATTGAAACAGGAAGATAAGTCAGCAGTAGCATTTCACTTTTGTAACAAAAATCTTGGAAAGTATTGTGTATCGGTTTTGAGAACCAAGTATCAAGAAAAACTGGTATCGATCCATCCCTAGTTTTATGAATTAATTTAGATAAAATCATTTTAATTAATTCCTCCAATAATGCATAACCAAGTAATAAACTTTGAAATCCCACCAGTCAATAATCTAATAAAGAAGTTCATAGTTGCACTACCAGAGATAAGACCATAGGCAACAATAAAAGATGACAGTAAGACCTTCAAGGTTGAAACTAGTCAAATATGAAAATGTAAGTGAGGTAATGTGAAAAACTGACAATAAATAGTTTTATCAATTAATTTGGATGTCACTGTTAGTAAATTCCTCCAAACACATGTGATAATATAACTCAGTATTACAAACTGTTGCTTGCACTAGTGCATATTATGAAAATGATATCAAAGTTTGCTGGTAGTTAAGTGAAAAGTGTAACCAAAACGTCCAGGGAATATTAACAGACTGATTTCAATATGCCAATTGAGTCATCCTCAGTGGATTTATACTTGGGATTTATACATCTTTGCCCAAGGATTGTGACCAACATAAGTAAAATGTTAATTTCTGAAAGCCTATAACATCAGTGGTTACTTCAGGTTGCATTCTGAACTATGATTTCCATGAAGAGTAAATTTTTGTAGATGAAAAAATGTTCAGCTCTGGATGATATGCAGTATGTGGTGCAAGAGGAAGATGCGGCTGTTGGGGAGAGGGTTTGCAACTACTTTCAAGAAGATAATACAAAACCTTTGTTTACAGCGATAGACAGTGGTTTGGAATGGACAGTACGTTCCTTCCCTATAAGCAAGCTTTAGTAAATGCATGACATCACAAGGTAAGAAGTACATGAGTACCCTCAAGAGCATCTTTAGGATGAGAAACTCAAAGATTATTATTGCAAATCCTGTACTATATCTTTAAGAGGAGAGATATCATTGTTATCAACAGTTCACATTAAAGATACTTATTTTGCTTTAAGAGGGACATAATTCAGGCAATGGAAAGCAATGGGAAACGAAAATTCTAAGAGCCCTTTATACCTAACCCAGAAAGAAATAGCACATTCCTTCTCACCAGTAGTCAATCACCAGCCTCTTATATGTTTGCATAGATTCTATACGTAAGTTTATATGTTTGCAGAGATTCTGTACGTAAGTTTATATGGTATTAATTAGTAAATCTAAAATCCAATTTAAGGAATATTATTACACACATTTTAAAATTTTACACTTCAACATTATTTCAAGTACGGGAAAGAGACAGATATAATATAATTTGCCTCTACATTTTGCTTTTGACTGCAAATTTTGTGTTTTGTTTAATAAGATTTTTGAAAAATATAAAGAAAATTTAAACTTGATTAATTTTATACATTTTAAAATATTTCATTTTATAGTAAACTAGTTCAGACTAATCCTACATTAAATGAGGTTATACTGAAGAAACAATTTCTTAATCCTATGTGTACATTATGAATTTTGACCCACTATCAGTTTAGGACAGCTCTAAAAAGCGACCTTATTACTCACACCTTCTATACAAAGGAGGATTTAATTTAGGTAAAGTAGTAGTTAAGGTACTGTGGTAAATATGACATACACAAATACTGTGTAGTAAATGTATAGAAGCACATGTCATAGTACATAGTTAATCTGACATATCTGATATTACATCAGAGTCCATCATTTTGTAAATATGCATATAAATATATGTGACAAAAAACGTAACTTTGAAATGAGCTATATCCTTGAGTTAGGTTACTTTGGTCTAATCTCAATATAGGATCTACATATCAAAATAACCGCCGCCGCCACCCCCACCACCGCCACCGCCACCACCACCACCACCACAATTTATCTCAATACAGGGTTACCAATCCTCCTCCTATTTTCTTTTTGACTTTGTCATTTAGTACTGATTAAGGGTCATTGAAGTATTGTCTCTATAAGTAAAACCTATTATATTTCATCACCAATTATCATGCATGCCCGACAGAATTAGCTCTTTATCTTGGAGCCCTCATTTACTCAACCACAATTGAATAATCTTCATAACAAAATCTACTTGAACATTAAATGAAATATTATATTATGAACCAATCTAATTTAATCTGTCATATTAGTCACTACTAAAACTTATAACAGTGACTAAATTGTAAACCTGGTAGCAATAAATTCTTGAAAGAGAAATATTTTAAGACCATAAGCATATTGCATGTGACAAAATAACAATATCAAGTTCTACTAAACTCATTTTATTTGTCCTAAAACTGATAGCATTGCACTGACTTATACTTACATGTTTACAAATGCACAGAGCAAACAAGTGTTTTCCATAGCATTAATGTTTCTTATGTGTTATCACACACACCAACTTATGGTACTCCTAGCTTCAGAAAGAACAATTTGCTCAGCTGACTCTCATTAAACTCACTGCTTGCCAACTGACATTAATCTGACCCATGGCAGGCTTAGCACTCCCATGGGTCCCCGACCCATGACAAGCTTACTGTCCCCATATATATCCTAGGGTCACAGTAGAAATATTCCTCAAGCTTCTTGTAACCAAAGTCTCTGGACTCATCCAAATATAACATTATCAAAGGAAACTCTCTTATATTTGCCGAAATCAAAAGTTCTGAAACTTCAACACAGTAGAACAAAGAGATATGTATTTCCAGTTCATAATGTCAGGTGGTGGCTATCCTTGAATAACCCATTAGTATGTTTGGCTCATAACAAAAGCGCAGTGGGAAGAGGTGATTAGATTAATCCCTTTATGTCAGGTACTCGTAGCTGCTGTGATAACAATATGGCTTTTTTGTGGGAATGCAGAAAAAAACAAAGACTTTGTGACTGGCCCTGTAGCTCAGTCGGTACAGCACCTGCCTGCTAGGGGTCCCGGGTTCGATTTCTGGCAGTGGGGGTTGAGATTTTTCTCCAACCAAGATAATTCCTCATCTTCCCCAGAGTCTGGAAGTGTGAATGAGAGTGCGAATGTGTGCGTGATCTAATAATTAAAACCCAACAAATACAAGTTAACACCTTCAATATGTTTCAAAGGAGAACGGTCGCTGATATGACCATTGCAGTTAAAGACAAAAAATGGAACAAATAAAATAAAAAAAAGAAAGAAAGCCATTGTCTCACAAGAATTTATATAAAATGGAACTCTCAGGATGTAATATTTGTGCCTTGGTTTATTATAACTCAAAAGGGGACTAACAGCAGAGCAGTATAATGAGTAGAGCCTGAATTTCCATACAATGCATGTTTATACATTAGTTAGATTTCAATATTCAATTTATGAGTTTCTGATTCCAAATAGAAATATTTTTTGTGAGGATGCTTTTAGGTTTTGGTCTTTCTTGGAGTAAATTTGTAAATTATGCATATTTTGAAGATGTTAGATAAAAACACATGTTTTAGTCAATGTATCTTTTTTCTGATCAAAGACCACAGACTACTTAGTACATTAATATGCTAAATAGTGCCTTTTATTGTTCTTATTTATTGAAATCAGCTACTTTCTTGACATTCTGTCTACTGAAATGACAGATGAACAAAAGAAAGCTCCTGGTATTCTAAGTGCCCGACAATTAAAGTCGGGAGTGGAAGTCACTGAAGTGGAAGATTGTTTCCACGATGCAAGTTAGGGGCACAAGGTAGAAAGCATGTTTTGTGGGTAGAAACATCAGAAGTCCATTAATTCTTGCCTCCTCAGTCCAGTACTGATTGGTTGAAAGGAGTCAAACCTTTCCTACCTTCTGCAAAACAGCATGAGACAGATGTGCGAGTACCCACTTTTTTTTTTTCAACATCTTTCCTTCTCTTTAGGCATGAGACAAATTAAACCAAATGCAGTGTAGTCTTCTAAAAGGTCCAAATTCAGCTTTAAATTCATATTTACAGAAGTATTGTGACTTTGTGGGTTCGTGAAATGAAAAGTCCAATTTCACCACTCAAAAATGTTCTTTATTTCCACCGACTTACAGTTACACTCTTGCCAATTACACAGAATTACGTACTGCACACAATTACGATTCACCAGTTCGTCCGTTGCAATTTCACTTGCACTCGTAATTACGTACAATCTTCCGATGCTCTCACACAGTCTTCTCGTTGTACACTAGCACTGCATTCTTACACCAAGAACTCTGACTGACTCCTCTCCTTGCACGACGTGTTGCTTATATAGGGTCCGCTTGCCGATCTAGAAGGTTCTCGATTAGATTGAATGTCCCGAGTTTCCAGAACCTAGGAGAAGGGTAAAGAGACGGCTCAAGGGCCCGACATCCCTCTCCTAACCATCCCTTCTTAACGCTATAAGACAAACGAGGGGGCGGGGCGAACGCCGACCCGTCTCCTGTCGCCCACTCTATAGGGTGTTCCGATGCTCGCGTGACACTGCTCCCTCCTCAAAGCTGGTCGTCCCGAACAGCACCATCGTAGCGTGCCAGGCGGTCCAGGTGTACCACCAGCATCTGCTCGGAGTCTCAGCCAGAAGTAGCGCTGCCGAAGTTTGTCAATCGTTCGGTTCGCTCCCAGGTGTCCTCCCGAAGTACCGGCGTGCACTTCCTCCAAGACTTTCGGGACCTTACTCCGGGGAAGTACCAACTGTTCTCTCTGCGTCTTCCCATCGGTTGACTCCCATACCCGGAACAGCACGCCCTCTCTGGTCTTCAACGAGTCCCATTGGGCCCAGTACGAGTTGTAGGTGGCGCTCCTCGGTGCGATGTCCTCCCAGGTTGGTCTTGTCCCTGCCTCCACTTCCCTCAAGAGTGGCCCCAAGTCTGCGTCCGCCAGCTGCTCCCTCCTCAGGCCTGCGCTATCCCAGCCTTCAGCAGGCACTGCCACAACTACTCGGACTGCTGCGGCACACTCCTTCTCTTCCACTCTTGTGCGCTCATGGCCGTCCTGGATCTGCGATAGGACACCTCCAATGTAATGGTCGCTAGCGTCGGTGTCCACAATGAAGGCGCCACCCGGTTGTGGGAAACCCAAAATTGGAGCACTGCACAGGGTCTCCTTCGGGTGCTGGAAAGCGTCTTCGGCGTCCTCCGTCCACACATAAGGCCGGTTTTCCTCCGTCAGGCGGGTGAGGGGTTTTGCGATGTTGTCGGCCTTTTCCTCTAAATCATTAAGGCGGTCGTCTACTTGACCCTTCCGCCTGCCCAGATTCGTGACGTCATCCCTCACGCCGGCCAATCGTTCCACAAATTTGGCGGCGAGAGCCTCGTTCGCCACCTTCACTTCCGTGGTCAGTTCGGCCATCTTTGTGGTCATTGTCGTGGCCAAGTTGTTGTTAGCCGTTTCCGTCTTCGCTGTTAATTCGGCATTCATTTCTTCCATCTTCTCGGTGATGTTGTCGTAAGCCGTCTTCATTAGTTTCAGTTCTGCGGCCAGGTTGTTATTTGTAGTCTCCAGCTTCGCGGCCAGGCTGTTATTTGCCGCTTCCGTCTTCTCTGTTAACTCGTTCATCTTCGCCAAAAGCATTTCCAATGCGGATTCCATGGCTGTAATGTTCGGTGATGTTATCTTCCCGCTTCCTGACACCAGTGTGACTTTGTGGGTTCGTGAAATGAAAAGTCCAATTTCACCACTCAAAAATGTTCTTTATTTCCACCGACTTACAGTTACACTCTTGCCAATTACACAGAATTACGTACTGCACACAATTACGATTCACCAGTTCGTCCGTTGCAATTTCACTTGCACTCGTAATTACGTACAATCTTCCGATGCTCTCACACAGTCTTCTCGTTGTACACTAGCACTGCATTCTTATACCAAGAACTCTGACTGACTCCTCTCCTTGCACGACGTGTTGCTTATATAGGGTCCGCTTGCCGATCTAGAAGGTTCTCGATTAGATTGAATGTCCCGAGTTTCCAGAACCTAGGAGAAGGGTAAAGAGACGGGTCAGGGGCCCGACATCCCTCTCCTAACCATCCCTTCTTAACGCTATAAGACAAACGAGGGGGCGGGGCGAACGCCGACCCGTCTCCTGTCGCCCACTCTATAGGGTGTTCCGATGCTCGCGTGACAGTATAAAAAATATTATATTCCAAATCCTATGACCTCAAAGTAAAATTATCTCAAAAATCCTTTGCTCAGTTATGTGAATAGTGTAATATTAAAACTATTTGCTATACAATTTCGAATCATTGCTATTACTTTGAAAATATGCAAAATATAACTATGTATACTATTAGCCATTTACATAAACATTTTACAATAATTTATTTTGCCAAGCAGATTTTAGATTACATTCAAAATGATCTGGGAAATTCAAATATATGGACTTCTTTAAGTTATTTGATGGAAATTATTAATTTCTTCACACTAGCCATATACAGGCTAAGGTATTGGATTGATAGAGTTGACATGAAAAATTCAATGTCATGGCTGGGACTGGACGGAAACCGTGGCTCAAATCCCAGCCGTGGCATTGAATTGTTCATGTCGACTCTATTAATATGGACTTCTTATTTAAGTTAACTGACGGAAATTAATCACTTCTTCACACTGGCCATATATAGGCTAAGATTTTTGATAAATAGAGTCAACATGAAAAATTCAATACCATGGCTGGGATTTGAACCACAGATCTCCTGGTTAAATCTCCTGACATTAAATTCTCCAATTCACTTATATATATATATATATATATATATATATATATATATATATATATATATATATATATATATATATTTCCCAGTAAACCAGCAGCAGCTCTCGTATTCGAGATACACCATTTGTCGTGACTTACTATCGTAAGTACTTAAAATCTCAGGCTTCATCATTAAACTCTTATTATTTAGGTTGAGATTTACATTATGTACACATTAAAATTGTTTTCTCATGTTCTGCATTCAGAGGAAAATTATATTGACAGATGTGACAAAACAGCAAGAGAAGGCTTTGTAGGCCCTAGAACAGCGGTGGTGAAATTGAAAGGTTTAAGATTAAGAAGCAATTCAGAGAAATGCCCTTGGTGTAATAAAAAAGATGATACCTGGCATGTAATTTTGGAATGTGAGGAAGCAAAGGTTCTCGGGAAGAAAACTGGTAAAAAGGAATAGTCAAACTATCAAAGTAAATCCAAGGGTAAAAACTTTGAATGTAAAATCAAGAAACATAACAGAAATGGGAAACATTTCAGGCAGAGAAAGAGACAAGCGACTGAGAAAAATAAGCAAAAATTAGTAAAACAGATGACAAACAAGAGGAAATGAGCTTTAAGTGATAGGTAGGATCTAAAACACCCTGTAACCATTAGATTTGAGCCTTTTGAGTACCAGAGATCACAGAAACATAGTGTAGTGATAAGAAATGGAAATGTATAGTCAATATATAAAACTGGTGTTATAGTTTTGTGTAAAACACTGTTTTTGTTTGTATAAAAACACTGTATGAAGATCACAAACACTACTGCTACTGCTGCATAATACAGAAGTACGCTGCCAGATATAGCTTAGCCACTACAGTCTGTTTAAAGTAGTTGGGGTAAAATTTACCATGACCATTTTGAAGTAGCTGTACTTCAACTAAACTGTAAATATAAATGTAGTTTTATTAATTTATCATTTAATAACTTCTTGACTTTATTGATGAGTTGAGTCACTAAGTACTTTGCATTTTAGGTCACAAATGTTTTCAGTTAATGATGCAGCTTGAATTGCAGATGCACAGGTGACTTTCAACACACAGAAGGGCTTAATTTGCACAAAATCAGTTTTGGGAATTTGCCTGCTGCAATAAGAATGTTGGAATCTCGCTGCTTGAATCTTTATATTCAATGAAAAGGTTGAGATATCATTAAAAGTCCTCTATGGTAGAAGTGGGTGTTGCAGTTAGGAAGCCTCTTCAAATCCTTAATTTAAATTCATATGGTAAATTAAAAATGTATTTTGTCATTAAAATGCAGAAGTATTAGATTTCAATCTCACTCGGTACATGAATTTCTTCATTTAAGTATGCATCTGTCACTTCCTGTCACATGAACTCATTACCAGAAGCTGTAACAGAATATATCTAAATACCGCCAGAACAGAAAGAAAAAAAAAAGAGAGTTATCCTCATGTTACACAAAGGTATAAATATGTATAAATAAATTAGGAGTAAAATTTGTAAAAAAACAACAGGGCCAAATTTAGAAAGTACACTAAGAATAAAATAAAAGGTTGAAGGTTTTAACTGAGCAAATTTTCATAATTTAGAAGAATTCCATGATTTTTACACCAACTCTGTAATGTGCTATATATTGTTATATTTAAATATAATTATATTATACTGTATATCATCATTGTCATCATCATCACCACCACCACAACCACCAATATTATTTGCCTGCCTCGGTAGGTTGGTGGTAGCATGTCTGCCTCACGTTCAAGAGGTCCCGAATTCGAATCTCGGTCAGGGTGAGTTACCTGGATAAGGTTTTTCCGGGGTTTTCCCTTATCCTTCAAGATGAATGTCAGGTAACTCTTAGCTCCATGGATCCTGGACTCATTTGAGCATCATTTCACCCAATTCATTCACCGTCAGATATGCCTTACGTTGGAGGACGTAAATTACAAAAAAAAAAAAAAAAAAAAAAAAAAAAAAAAAAAAAAAAATCAATATTATTTATTACTATGTTGAGAGATGTGCATGCAAGTGTGTGTGTGTGTGTGTGTGTGTGTGTGTGTGTGTGTGTGTGTGTGTGTGTGTGTGTGTGTGCGCGCGCGCGTGCGTGTGCGTGTTTTATCAGTAGATTGTACATAATAGGAAAGAAAATTAATCCAAAATGAATTTATTTATGTAAAATTATACTGACAAGACTAATATGATGTACATGACATAAACAGAGTAGAAATAAATTTAAATTGCAATTGTTTTGTAAGAGGCCAGTCTTGAAAGTAACTGTCGTTTGTGCATAGTGCGAAAAGTTGTGGGGTTAGCGCCGTCACCTGTACATCAGCATGGGCATTGCTCAATGCACTTCTAGCTGCCCAAAGGAGATCATCATACTGCTAGTACTGTGTTTGCTAGATATAATCTCACAACATGAGCATCACAATAGAAAATCCCACCAAATGTGAGGTGCACAGTATTATAAGATTTCTTTTGGAAAAATATCACTCAGCAGCCGAAATTCATCGTGAATTAGGTGCAGTATATGGTCCTAACATTATCAGTATAGGTGTTGTCCTCAATGGGTGGGATTTTTTAAAAATGAAAGAACATTCACGAAGAGAACAGGAGTGGTAAGCTTACGCTTGTCAAGGATGACCTGGTGAACAAATTGGATGGAAAAACTCGTGAGAACCGTCAGTTCATGATAATGGAACTTTCTGATCATTTTCTCGAAATTTCTCGGAGTCTTTTGCACAAGATAGTGGCCAAACCTTAGGGTGCTCATTGGGTAACAAAACGGACTGACAACCACAAAAAACAAAAGAATGTGTTCTACCATACACTTTCTTTCTCGGTATGACATTGAAGGAGAAGAATTTTTTAACGGAATTGTTACCCACAGTAAGACAGGTGGCCTACGTAAATGTTGAGACAAAATGGAAGTCAATGCAGTAGGGACATACTGCTTCTCCAAGCAAGTCAAAAAAATCCCATCAAACTTTGTCTGAAACAAAAGTTTTTTTGCGATGCCAAGGACATCTTACTCATTGATTTTTATGGAATGTGGCACAACCGTCAATTCTGAAGTCCACTGTGAAACTTCAAAAAGACTAAGAAGGGTAATCCAAAACAAGTGTCATGGTCTTCAGACATTCAGTCTCATAGTGTTTTGTCTTTGTTTATATTTGTGTTATATCCAGTGTTTCATTAGTGGTTATAACATTTAATAAATATCCTGATGATGGGAGCAATGCACACTCCTGAAACGTCGATTTCTAATTGTCTTTTCAACTGACTTGCTGCCCGAGAAGAAATTGAGCATATTCGTTGCCAGGAAAGCTTCAGGTCTTATTTTATCTGGTGTTCTGTTTCTGCATAACAACATTCCCTCGCACATAGCTCGAAGAACAATTGAAATTTTGATCTGTTTCAAATGGGATATTTTTTACCATCCCCCTACAGCCCGGACTTGGCTCCCAGTGATTTTCATCTTTTCCCATACATGAAACAATGGCTTGCAACTCAGCACTTCGCCAATGACGAAGAGCTTCATCACGTAATAGATTGGTTGCGTCCACAGGCGGCAGAGTTTTATGCAGAGGGTATTTCAAAGACTGTTAAAAGGTATGACAAGTGCTTGAATTCGTTTGGAGAATATGTGTAAAAAAGAAAAACTGGTTTAGTTTCAGATATACTAATAAAATTTTTATATTTCAACTGATTTAATTTTTATTTCCAAATGGAGGTTACTTTCTGGACCATCCTCGTATAAAAATCACTTTCTGTGTTAAAAACATACTGCCAGATGTACTAAGAGTCTAGAGCTAAGAGAAGAAAATTTGGAAAAATTAGTTGCTATACATTAGTTAAAGGGAAAATAAAAACTTAAGATAAATTCTGAACTGAATTCTGATAGTGAATATTTACAATTGTAATGCAGTGTTGTAACAGATGTGAACCCAATAAATGACCCACCAACAAATGTGTAACAAAGTAGAACTACAGAAAAGAAGACAATGGCTTCCTTTTTAAAAACAGATCACTTAGCATTCATTGTTACTGAATCATGTTAATGCTTTTGCAAATACTTGGAACAGAATACTCATTTTCTTGGCCAATATAATATAGGAGTCCTTCCCAATCCCCCTTATTCTAAACATCTTTCCTCCATGAGACTTCTTCCTTTTTCTCTAAAATCAAAGAAGCAGCATTTTGAATACCACTTCCCTTTACATAAAATTGCTGTTATGGCTAACAAAGAGCACCCTTTGCAAGAGGTGTGGTTCCAAGTACTATTTCATTTGTATGTTTGGCAATAATTACTTTTATTGTATTCTATTATTAGCACACTTTTGACATTCACATCTATGTAGTCAGAAATTACATTTTGAGAATAAATTTCAGCTGGACACAAAACGTAAATAAGTGACAATCAGGCAAATGAAGCTCTAAGGAAAATATCTATAGGTAAACCTTCCAATTTCAGCATATTTAAGAGTTTATATATTACCAAGTGGAATATAACTGCAGTTGATGAAATAAATAAATGCACAAACAAATGCATAAATAAATAAACCATTGTGTACTGTAACATTGCTCTTTGCAGAGTAGATGTAAATTAAGCAGTAGTTACTCTTTCTTTTCATAAAAAAATCTGATAAAACCATTAACGCAGCTCTCTATTTCAGACTTCTTGCATGCCTTTATTCATTATCAAAAGAAATGTGATGGATTAGTTCAGTTTATCTGCCTTTGCATTACTTTGTACAGAAAGACCACTTCACATTATTTTATCTTTTTACTTTGATAGCTCAGTAAGTCCAAACATATGTGACACACAACTCAAAAGCAAAATTCATACCATCTTTTGTTCTCTTTCCTATCATAAGAAAGAAACTTGTAGATATATTAGAGATGTTAGATGATGTACATCAGACAGACAACACAATGGTAGTTGAATAATAAGAAAGAAGAAGCAGAAGAGAAGTTAACAGGAATTAGCCACACAGTGAACTATGAACCTTAAACAGGTCAATGACTCACCAGGACTGTTGCTCCTTTACCGAGTTCCAAAGTGCATGAAAAGAAATGAGGTTCCTGAAAATAATCAGAATTCTGTAACGTACTCTACATCCATTATCTTGCTAAGTGAAAAGTGCATTAAGTATATGAAACAGCAGAACAGATGTAGCAAAATAAAAGCTACAATATAATTCTTTTTAAGACTTTCACTTTGATACCTTCCAAAACTTATTTTCCTAGAACCAATGTTCAAGTAATGTAGATATTGCGATGATATGGCTAAAGAAGTGAACCATATGTAAAACAACTAATTATATTAGGATTTAAGAGTAATGAAATGTTTAAAATAAAGGTAGTATGGAAAATCTAGATATTTGACATTTCATTTTAAGAAAAAAATTATGACTGCTACATAGATATTTCCTGTTAAAGTTCATGGATAAATTATCTCATTGTATACATACTGCATTTAAAATTAACATTTAATTTAAAGGATATGCTCTAGTATCTAAGGAAAATAAATGAGTAAGGATTAATATATATGGCATTAAATTTAGACACATTCCAAAGTGTGGCAATGCAGATAAAATTTATTATGGGCACTTTAGAAAATATTCCTAGAAACCACAAACTTTAGAGGTTCTCCATTTAAACAACCCCTAATCTTTTTTATTTTAATCCACTTTGAAATGTATTCATAAATCTTCTTCAAACCTATTCATGTACACAAAAAATTTACTTTTTAATATTTCAAATTTTTATCTACTATTATTTCCATTCTTATTTTTGTGGCGGGAGAAATTCTGAGGGAAGCTGTATTGCTTCTGTATAATTGTATTTCTTTTATATATTTTGTGTGCTTTTAATACAGGTTCAAATCTGACATGTCTAGAAGCACAACACATTCTATGTTTAAATATTATTGCAGAATTTCATCTCTTAATTGTTAACAATCTCTCTCAAAACTTAAATTTTGAAACAAACTAACCTCTCACCTGGAAACTAACCACCACATGATTTGTGATGGCAGTTATGTGAGTAGTAATAAATTCAGTTCTTAGTTAAGCCACTTTCTGTTATTGTCCTGCATTATTTTCAGAATTGTGTCATTTCAGAACTGTAATGTACTTTATCTCCTGTTTCACTTATTGCTAATCCGAATGCAAACTCATCTGGGATCTGGGATCTGGGATCAATAATATCCATATCTTAGCCTATATAAGGCTAGTGTGAAGAAATGATTAATTTCCATCAATTAACTAAAATAATATCCATAGTTCTACCATGAAGTGAAATGTGAATACATCTTGTATCTGTATTAATTAATTACTTTAAATTAGTGGTTACTACAATAGACAATGTACTGTGGTAAACAATGAATTTCATTGCTGCATGGTAATGGTTTTAGAAGTTATGGATTTTTTAAGTCTATATTTTGAAGTAGTAAAGGCCCTGACAATTTTTATGATATTGATGATTCTGATGATAACCAGCAATAGAGAAAACTTAAAACTCGGAATAATTTAATATTAAGTTAATGTTGATTACTAAAACTGTGGCTACATCTGAGATACTTGGAGACAGTCATTACAATACAAATGATGAAGATGATACCAGCAAAGAGTCCTGGAACGATTTTATTGATGCCATGAATACCCCTGGGTACCACTGGTTCACACCATTGGTTTATGGTTTATTTTTGGAACCATCATAATGCTTTAGAGGTGCTTTTAATGCTTCTAGATTCAAATGTAAAATATACATTTCTGACTCTAATCAAGAAAAAACAAGAAAGTATGATGGAATTTAGAAAAATGTATACTTTTGCACATAGATTTCTTTTATATATCCCATACAATGTTATTTTTAAATATAAAATATAAACTTCTGACTCTAATCAAGAAAAAACAAGAAAGGATGATGGAATTTAGAAAAATGTATACTTTTGTACATGGATATCTTTTATATATCCCATATAATGTTATTTTTAATCAAAGTTTAAAATAGTTATACTTTATGACTTTCCTCCCCAGTTTCTTTAATTCAGTTTTCTATTGTCTATTCAGATGTTTCTCATGCTTTCATTTTTAAGCCCCTGAAAAACATTTCAATTATCTGTAGGCAAATCTAAGTTCAATCTTGAATGTGCAAAAATTTGAGAGTTGTTTCATGTATACAAACAGGCAATACTCATTAGTGCCTGCCTCGGTAGCATACACGGTAGCGTGTCTACCTCACATTCAAGAGGTCCTGCGTTCAAAATCTTGCTCAGGGCAAGTTACCTGGATAAGGTCTTTTCTGAGATTTTCCTTTATCCTGAAAGACAAGTGTCAGGTAACTCTATGCTCCATAGATCCTAGGCTCATTTGAGCATCATTTTACTCATTCCATTCATCATCCAATATGACTTAACATTGAAGGATATAAATTAACAAACAAAAAGTATGATCGTTAGTGCTTAATATCTAACATATATCAATAAAATGAATAATACCGACTATAGACAAAAAAAATGTCAGTGAGTTACTAGTGCTCAAATCTATCTGCTACTTAAATTTAGGCAATTAGATTGTACAGTATGTTCCATATAAACCTAAATGCTTTTAAGAGGTATGATTCCTCTATGCAAAGTAATCAACAATTGAAGTTGAGTTTTATGATCACAGCCAGCCACTTTCGAAGAATTTACGTTGGTATTGATATTGGTACCTCTACCATCCATTGTTGTCTTATGGCTATTATTGTCCATTAGAAATTAGTTTGCAGTCTCTAGTTCTGTAGTCATAAATGCATATGCTTTTCTCAACTTGGCAGTGTATTTTTATTGAGAAACATACTGCGGACAAATGCATTGGTTTAAAGAAGTATTTTGTAGGCAATTTAATTTGCATAATATCCCAACAAGATCAATAATTTTACACTTAGTAAGAAATGTGGAGACAACTAACTCTCCTCAGTAAGACTACAAAAAAAAAAAAAAAAAAAAAAGATTCTCAATGAATCTCAATGAGTCAATGTTGATTATGCTCCAGACTATTTAGTGAACTCACCAAGAAATTATTGTACCAATTGAGGAAAAAGAAAGGCTACTCCTATGGAACATGTCACAGAGCTCCAAAAAAGTCAGATCTATGAGCACAGGGTTCACATAATGCCTAAATTAGAAGAATCAGAAGTTGAAAATCAGAGGTGTTAGCTGATGGAAATTAATCATTCCTCCACAGTAGCTGTATGTAGGCTCACCACTGTGTAGAAAGTTTTAAAATTGTTTTCCATGCTAAGATATAGACTTCAATAAAGAAAATGGTTTTATATGCCTTTTGGCCTTTTATTTATTGTTATTTATAGTTTTTCAATGGTTTTTATCTTAATTGTGCATGTTCATTTTATTTTGCTTTTCTGTTATTTTATAGTTAAATTTCTCTCTGGCTTTTGCCATGATTTAGCTTTTTAAAGGGCGCTGATGACCACATAGTTGAGCACCCTTACAGGCTAAGGTTTGAAAAGGTAGAGTCAAGACAGAAAAATTCAATGCCATAGCCAGGATTTGAACCACATATCTACCAGATGGAGAACAGTAGCTCCAGGGTTAAAATCCCAGCTATGGCATTGAATTTTTCAGAGGTGTTATTGTTAATGATTTCAAGATCTTCTTACTCCAACACCAACCTAACTTTTTTTCATACACTGATTTATGGATGAAGCATAACCTTATCTATCAGGCTACATTAACATATGCAACAGCAGATATTGAGCTTCTGAGGTACTGAATATTCTCCATGAAACTGCATTGCATTTGGAAAATGATGGGGTCTTGTGTATGATATCAGCTACCAGAATTGTTGGTCGAATACAGTACAGGTTTATGAATACATCTTTAGAACATTCATAGAGCAATTCATTTGTTGGTCCAATACAGTACAGCAGACACTGTGGTTTATGAACACATCTTTAGGACATTCAAAGAGCAATTCATTGACTTTGAATGGACAGAAGTCTGTTTCCAGCAATGTGGCATAACAGGCCCCACATCTAATGACTTCAAGAGACACATAGGCAGTTGCTTAGTGATCACCTTATCGAACATGTCTGTGGCCTGCCAGATCATCTAACCTCATATATCCATGTTTTTTCTTTGGGGTTACCTTAAGGACAAAATGTATAAGAACAAACTGCACAAACTTGTTAAACTTCATGAGGTAATTAGGAATGAAATAAAAAACTTAAAATATTATACATTTTAGAAAATGTCAAACAAGATGGTGGAATAAGTATAGTTGGATATGGACACAGGAAGACATTTTCATTATTTACTCTTTTTTCTCCCCTCCTACCCCAATTTACTTCCTCCAACATTAAGTCAGATGTGAATCAAATGTGTAAAATGATGCTCAAATGAGCCCAGGGTTCATAGAGCTTAGAGTTACTGAACATTCATCTTTCAGGATAAGAGAAAACCAGGAAAGAACCTTATCCAGATAACTCGCTCTGTATGAGATTCAAACTCGTGACCTCTTGAACATGAGGCAGACACTTTACCATCTACGCTACCAAGGCGGGCATTATTTACTCTGAGGAATCTCCCAAAGGTACTCTGTAATTCTAATGGAAATACACATGTTTGTTATTATTGGTTTAAAAGTTATGTCTCATTAATAAAAGTGTTGTTTTATATGGGCCACTCTGAATATAAGGTTGTACTGCTCTATTAATTTCCAATTTCTTTCCTGTAGAGGTTTTTATTTTACTATATCATTACCTTAATGTCTAAATGAGAATATTAACTGAAACAACAGATGTAATATTAGCAACATATGTGGTTCTGCTGTTGCAAAGATTTGTTTAATTAGATCCAAAAGATTACAGTTTCACTTGCTTGAATACTGAAAATTTTAGACATTTTCCAAGAAGTTCCAAGAACATTTTCATTCATCACCAACCGTCAAACAATTGTTTGGAACTCTTGTAACTATTTCCTTTGTATCTTTTAAGTCATCCAATGAACCCACTGTGGTTTTATTGAGATACAGAACTTCATTAAACTTTATTTATATCAAACAGAGAACCTTTATTGAGAAAGCAATGTAGAGTTTCCTGTTGCTGTTAGAAAAGATACATATCATCTTATAACAAATAAAGGATCCTATAAATGAAAATTAAGTAATTCTTTTAAAGTTCATATGCATTAGAATTAACATTTTTTGTGAATACACACTCAGTTAAATGAAAGCATACTTGTTTTCATAAGAATAGAAACCTACTATCTAATGTGAACATACAGTCATCTCCAAAGCTAACTTGATGACTTGAAAGTGAGTAAATAATTATCTTTGATGTGTGTTTGGAGGAATTTAGTAACAGTGACGTCAGAATTAATATAAACATTATTTGTGGTTGGTTTATTGACACTCGTCACTTACTTTTTCAATTATTTATGAGAGACTAGTTTCAAAGGCCCTGGCCTCCATTTTCAATCTCTTTCCAACTGGCATCTGTTGTTGTCTGCTCTCTCTGGTGGTGGAACTATGAACTTTTTTGTCAAATTATCTACTGGCGGGATTTCAAAGTTCAATACGCGATCCCTATTCTTCCAGATGAATATGTTCTCCCATGTTGTCAATCCATTTTGGTTTATCACTCCTTTTAATAATTATTAAATTAATAATTATTAAATTAATAATTATTAAAAGGAGTGATAAACCAAAATAGATTGACAACATGGGAGAACATATTCATCTGGAAGAATAGGGATCGCGTAATGAACTTTGAAATCCCGCCAGTAGATAATTTGACAAAAAAGTTCATAGTTCCACCACCAGAGAGAGCAGACAACAACAGATGCCAGTTGGAAAGAGATTGAAAATGGAGGCCAGGGCCTTTGAAACTAGTCTCTCATAAATATATGAAAAAGTAAGTGACGAGTGTCAATAAACCAACCACAAATAATTTTTATATTAAATAATTATCTGTATGTTTGACCATATAGCTTCTTGATCATGTAGTGGTCTGTTGCACAACTGTTTGGCATTCTGTGTCAGTGGAATAAGTTTTCTATTGCATTTGGTTCTGTCCAATCAAAATTGCTCAGGAAGTATTATATACTGGTTAACAAATCTCAGCAAAATGTTGAGCAATTTTGAGTGCCCTTCAAGAAATGAAAATTCTATTGAAGTAACAAGCATAAAGGCATAGCTATTTAAATTATAAAAACAATAAATACAATGAAGGGTATATGCAAGAATATGGTATCAGTAAGAATATGGTATCAGTAAGTCAGATAAAAAGAAAATAGTATCCATTGACCCGAATATCATAGCTATTGACTACAAAATTAAGTTTCCAAACTTTTTTCATTTTAGTTAATTGATGGAAAATAATCATTTCTTCACACTAGCCGTATATAGGCTAAGGTTTTTGATAGATAGAGTCCAGGAGATCCGTAGTTCAAATCCCGACCATGGCATTGAATTTTTCATGTTGACTATCTTCCAAACTCTTGTTTTAATGAAGCAATAGAGGATTGAAATTACTTGAATGCTCAGGACAATTTTAACAAAATGATAAATAAGATAATATCCTAAATTATTTTATCAATAAATCAGGCACAAAGGTAATAGTCACAGATTGGAAAATCATCCTTAGATGAAGATACAATCCAACCATTTCTAGAAAACCGGGATATATAAAACAGTTTTCTTATACATTTAAATATCTGGAGTTTCAAGTTAAAATTTTATAACCTAAGATTAATTGGTAATGCTGACTTTCATGGTACTTCTAGGTTATTTTATTGCGAAGCAGTTAAGTTCTTGAATGCATATAGCTTTGTTTGTATATTTTTCCTGAACATTACTCTGACATTCTCTTCAGAATTATACTATAAAGAAATCAACATATACTAAGAAATGAGTCTGTATTTAAGTATGTTTAACATAAGAAAATGAACCTGTTAAACTGAGAATAGTGTCAGAGGAGCTGTGAAGATAAATGCCTGCCATTGAAAAAATTGTACATGTCGGCCTGGTTACCAGGCCAGCTACCTGTCATTAATGGCTGGTCCTCTTAGCTGAACAATAGCCCAAGAAGAAGACTAGCAATTCCAGCCATCTTTCTGCTCCCAGAGAATTTCTCAGAATGTTTCCAGCAGTTTCAACTTTCAGAAGGTTCACTCTGTATTCAGGAGCCAATCACTGTTCAGCACTCAAAGTTTAGTTAGTTAAGTGAGTCTAGTCTAGTCATCAGTGACAATCAAGTTGAGTTAAACTAGAGTGGACAATTGACAGTGAGAGTCCAGTGTGTTCAGTGCACAGACGCTGAGTGAATTTCAGTTGTGAGTTGTGAATCAGCAGTTCAGTTGCGATTTGATTCAATGTATCAGTTGTGTTTATTTGGAGTGTTGTAACAATATCTCAAATGTAATACTTGCACTATGCTAAATGCTTAAGAGAAAAAGTGTATTTAGCAGTAATTGTTATTCTCATTTGTTACAATATACTAATTTTAATTCATACGAAATATGAGTATATTCTCTTTGTAAGATGGTGACTGTGTTCTACTCTGCTTCCATTACTTAAAAGTGCTTTTAAATTAATTGCTCGAGAGTCTTTATTCTTATAAAACAAGGATTTACTTGAACAACTGAAGTATATACTATATACTTTTTATATTCACAAAACCCAAAATGATCTGATATCTCAAAGGTCACATACAGGAAATGGCTACTGGCGATCTTGCTAGACAACCTGAACAAGAAGTAGGAGGAGGAGGAGGGGGAGGAGGAGGAGGAAGAGGAGGGGGAGGAGGAGGAAGAGGAAGAGGAAGAGGAAGAGGAAGAGGAAGAGGAAGAGGAAGAGGAAGAGGAAGAGGAAGAGGAAGAGGAAGAGGAAGAGGAAGAGGAAGAGGAAGAGGAAGAGGAAGAGGAAGAGGAAGAGGAAGAGGAAGAGGAAGAGGAAGAGGAAGAGGAAGAGGAAGAGGAAGAGGAAGAGGAAGAGGAAGAGGAAGAGGAAGAGGAAGAGGAAGAGGAAGAGGAAGAGGAAGAGGAAGAGGAAGAGGAAGAGGAAGAGGAAGAGGAAGAGGAAGAGGAAGAGGAAGAGGAAGAGGAAGAGGAAGAGGAAGAGGAAGAGGAAGAGGAAGAGGAAGAGGAAGAGGAAGAGGAAGAGGAAGAGGAGGAGGAGGAGGAGGAGGAGGAGGAGGAAGAGGAGGAGGAGGAGGAGGAGGAGGAGGAGGAGGAGGAGGAGGAGGAGGAGGAGGAGGAGGAGGAGGAGGAGGAGGAGGAGGAGGAGGAGGAGGAGGAGGAGGAGGAGGAGGAGGAGGAGGAGGAGGAGGAGGAGGAGGAGGAGGAGGAGGAGGAGGAGGAGGAGGAGGAGGAGGAGGAGGAGGAGGAGGAGGAGGAGGAGGAGGAGGAGGAGGAGGAGGAGGAGGAGGAGGAGGAGGAGGAGGAGGAGGAGGAGGAGGAGGAGGAGGAGGAGGAGGAGGAGGAGGAGGAGGAGGAGGAGGAGGAGGAGGAGGAGGAGGAGGAGGAGGAGGAGGAGGAGGAGGAGACAGCGGTGGTCCTGAAAATTTTTCCTCAGTTATCAGTTATAAAGCAAGTGAATTCCCTGTGTTATTGAATTCCACCCCTTCAGTGACACTGTTTCAAAACTTAATTTCTTATTAAATCTAGTAGATTCTAATTTCTTTCTTGTTATGCAGGTATTTCAATTTGGTATCACCATTGTGAAATATATTATGCATACTATATCATAAGTGCTCTATTATTCCCAAAATTGTTATGGCTCAATATTTCCAAGAAGTGCTTCTTTGTTAATGCCTTGAGATGATCAAAACAGCTATTTCAAGGAGAAGTACTAGCCACTCTTAGTCTGAAGAATTTCAAATCCTAAGCTGAGTCATAGAGAATCCTGAACATGTCTCTCCTCCAAGATTTGCAGAGTGCAAAGAAGCTCCAAGACTGAGTGCACCCTACTCCAGACCTTTCAGCAAGAGGAAAAACTATTCTGTACAAAGGGCTTGAACATGGATGTACATCTCTGCAGGCAGCAATGCTGCCACCACTAAAACATCGAGACAATCTTGTTCATTCACACAATGTATTTTGTGTTCTGGTATAGGCATTTACTGAAATGGCTGACCAGCCTAGTAATTAAAACACAGCATGAAATTCCAATGTGTAAGGACTAAATTAACTTATTAAAAAATGTCCAAGGTCCAGCTGCATTAACCAAGTGGGAAAAACTCTTCATAAAGAAATATGAAAGAATATTGTTGAAGAAAACCCAAACTTCAAGTTCATCAAGATACCGACAGAGACGCACCCATTGCTTCCATTGAGTTCACCAAACCAATGTCCATTAGTCGACAACAGCTGATGATGTTAGGAAGATCCTAATGAAACGTGTTCTAGGTAAATACTAGCAATAAATGGAACATTGAGTATTAGTTTGAACCAAAATTAGATTAACAGCATGAAATGTTTATTTCATTTGATTTTGTACCAGGTATTGATGTGGCATAGGACCAGTTTCCAGGAAAATGAAGTGACGCATGCAGTAGCATTATGAATTTGAGGATTTGAACCATATTTTTAGGAAATAACTTTTATGAAACAAATGTAATGGGCTTGCTATATTTATTTAGACTTTACTATTCCCAAGCTCCAATGGGCATGGAGAGCCTAATGATTGGACCACTTGCCTGTGCAGGGTGTGTCAGTGTTGTCTATAATCGTGTGTTCGGTGATTGTTGCCCAAGTCATGCTCAGTTTGTGTCCAAAGTCTCTGTTAAAATTTGATGGATGTAATCTAATTTCTATAGTTTCTTTGATGAGTCGATCAAAGAATTTGTTGGACAGGTCAAGAATTTTGGTGTCATTAAATATTATTCTGTGTACATTCTCAACACTGTGCTGTAAAAGCCGTAACCCATGGTGTAATAGCTCAAAGCAGGCCTGAGCCTGCCAATCCGACTGCTGGCCTCACGCCCACGTATGCAAGGCAGTCGGATGATCATCCAATTGATAGGGGGAGGAGATGTGGTCAGCATCTCGGCACCCCCAGCCAGAAAGTTAGCTTTCTAGGCCAGGGTTCGCTACCTACCGTAGCTTCTCAATTTCCCCACAATGCTGAGTAGACACAGGTCCTATGCCTAGGACTTAAAATCTGCACCCCCCAGGGGTGAGATCGATCCCAGGTGCATTCAGGACACACGGAACCAAAGCACATGCTCTAGTCCACTATGCCATGGTGCAAGACCAATTCTGTGCTGTGCCAATACTGACTTTTCTAGTTGCAGGAGTCTGATGCTATGTAAATGCTCCTCGTGTATTTCCTCGATAGTCCGCCCAGTTTGGCTGATGTACACTATACCATGTGAATGTGGAAAAGTATACACTTCCAGAACCTTGAGTGCCAGGCAGTCTTTAACTGGTCTCGAATAACTCATAGGCTAGGACCTAACTAGATCCACCCATCCTCTTTTTGGTATATATACCAGTGTGATTCCATCCTCTCTTTAGTTCCTGATGAAGGCTATGGAGTGTGATATGGCTGAAAGCTCAAGTTTCATAGATTTTACATGGCTAACTACTCATAAAGCAGTTATTAACCGCTTCGCCGATGGCCATTTAAACCCTGCACGGCCGGGAACGGATACCCAATAAACAGAACAAGACATTTAAATTGATAAATGCTGCAAAAATGCTTCATAAATAAATATTTGTATCTTCCGTATTTACTAAGTTATTTCAAGGAAATAAAAACTGGTTAAAAGCCCATTAAAAGCTGTATACATCTGCGGTATCATTAAAATAGGGACTATATTAATAAAGCGATGAAATTTCATTAATTTGTATCACTGTAAAGAAAGCCATTCTTTGCGTTGAACGCGTTTAATTCTGAGTACTTTTGTTTTACAAGCTATATGTATATATCAGCTGAATAAACGAAGTGTTGGGTTCAAGGTTTCTAGGTTTCAGTTCATGCTAACACGTAATAATAACTGTTTATATTGCGTTATACACACTGGAAAGAAAACTCCGTCAGCATCTCTCTAATTGCACAACAGAAGTTTATGTTAGCTGATGTAACTTTTTTCTTCGCTCAGTTCACATAGTAATTTAGATTGCATCAGAGTTCCAAGCAATTTCTTTAGCTAAAACACAGTTGAAATAGTTTTCTCAGTGCTAATCATGGCTTCAACTAGTAATGTAGCAAATCAATTAGCTAGTGTAGGACGAGTGCGGGCTTCTGATATTACATCAGAAAATGTGGAAGACTTTTTGCTGTTAGACAGTGATTTGGACATTGATGGCGAGTTTTCAGATTTTGAGGGGGGTGTTGAGGATATAGGTAGCAGTGAGGAGGAAAATGACTCATTTCCGACAGGTGTTCGTGAAGAATCAACATTATGGAGGTGTCAAAATAACTAACACAAATAGACATACGTTCACGAGCACAACCTCTGGTGTACAACCTCATACTCAACTAACTTCTGACAGCCAACCAATTGACATTTTCACAAAATTTTTTACTACTGACTTACTGTCTCTCATTGTTTCGGAAACAAATGTATATGCGAGTAGGGTGAAGGAAGACCTGATTGCTAAAGGCAATTTAGGACCTAAGAGTAGATTGCAGAAGTGGACAGAAGTAACAATGAATGAGATTTACAGATTACTTGGTCTAATTATGCTCATGGGTGTTATTCGTAAACCTACGCTAGACATGTACTGGTCTACAGATGACATGCTAGCTACCCCATTTTTTGGGAAATGCATGTCAAATAACAGGTTTACTTCCATTTTGCGCTTCCTTCATTTCACCTGCACAGAAAATGTGAATGATAAACTATCCAAAATCAGACCAGTTTTTTATTACATTATTTCAAAATTCAAAGAAAATTATGTGCCTAGTGAAAAGATCACTGTTGATGAAAGCTTGATGCTTTGGAAGGGCCATTTAGGTTGGAAACAATACATCAAAACAAAGAGGGCCAGATTTGGCATAAAGAGTTTTGATGTATGTGAAAGTAAAACAGGATATCTTTACAATAGCTGCATATACACTGGCCAAGGGACTGATAACACCGGAGACAAAGATTTGGGGTTATCTGGTTCCATAGTAATGCACCTGATGGAATCTGTACTTGATCAGGGTAGGACTGTATATTTAGATAATTGGTACAGTTCCCCTAAATTATTCATGGCCTTACACAAAAGAAAAACAAATGCAATTGGAACAGTACGCTCAAATCGTATTGGTTTGCCAAAAGATGTGAATACGAAGGCTCTAAGAAGAGGAGAAATGCAGGTGCATCAGCTCCCACCCTTGACCTATGTTGCTTGGCAAGACAGGAGGGTTGTTACAGCATTATCCAATTGCAGCTCTAAGATTTTGATGATTGACACTGGAAAAATTAATGCTCGTAACAAAATGTCAATTTTCAAGCCCGATATTATCCAGGAATATAATATGCATATGGGTGGAGTGGATCTAGTAGATCAGGTATTACACGCATATCCCTCTTTGCGAAAAACAATCAAATGGTATAAAAAAGTATTTTTACACCAGCTGGATATAACCATATACAATTTTTTAGTAATTTGGAGAGCTCTAAACCCACGGAAGACAATGACGTACCTGGACTTTCGCATATCAATAGCTCGCAGCCTAATTGAGCAGTATAAAATTCAGAGACCTCTTCATACTGGGGGTAAAAAATCCACCACCCCAGCACCCCTCAGACTTGAAGGAAAACATTTTCCTAAAAGGGTACCACCCACAGCAAAAAAGTCGCGTCCCTACAGAAAATGTTTGGTGTGCCGCAAGAAAGGTGTCCGAAAGGAAACTAGTACGATTTGCTGTGAATGTGGAGATGTGCCCTTGTGTGTTTATCCCTGTTTTAAGGTGTACCATTCAAGAAAAAACTTTTAAAGGTAAGCTTTTACTTCTTATAGAATTTATTTAAATTTACTGTAAAACATAAGGTTTAAAAGAATTATCATTAAATATGCATTAAATGCATGTATGCGCAGGACATCTATACACGTCCATATCGGTTTGGGGCCTTTTAACTTGGACGTCATATGACGTCCATATCGGTGAAAGGGTTAATAAAAGTACTTTGTCACAATTGTGAAGTTAATAGGTTTTGATCCATTAACTGTTACTCTTTACTCTTCTGTATCTTCTGTATCTGTCACGTCACTGTTTTCTCCTGAGATAAATGAACATAATGCTGAATGAACATAAAACTTAAAATCTTCCGTTCACTTTGGTGCAGTATTTACTCCTTTGACTGTGCTATTTACTGAAGCAAAGCCAGTTATCTTGTTTCCATGTAAGCAATGTAAGAGTACACAGTGTGAAGTCAAAAGAATTTGATTAATGTTACGTAGGAAATCTATTTAAAGTATGTTGTCATATCTGTGCATGATACATCTAAGGTAACACCAAAAGAGACTGGCCACTTTCAATGCAAGAAGGAAAGGGAAGACATGGGAAACTATCAAAATGATAATGAGCATGTTTTAATCTTAGTGGGCAATTTTGTTTGAAGTATCATTAACTTTAAAGCTCATAGCTCATTTTCTTTGGGACCAGTGTAGAAACAAGATAGTAAAGATATTTTTCAAATCTTAAATGAATTCTTTCTACACATTGTTGAAAGAATTAGGTTTCAAGTTTTTAAGAACGTAAATGGGGACTCTCTCTGATCCATAGTTGTTACTGCCTCACCTGACACTTAAATGACATAAGGGGTAGAGGACCATAAATGAATAGGACTGTGAAGAAGAAGAAATTACAATAGGTAAGTAGTGGATAAATCAATTATAAATCTGGAGGAATCATCAAGTGAAACAAAATTTCTAAGAGTAAGTACTCTGATACAATGAAGCACAAAATTAATATACTTTTGAGTCGAACTAGTACTTAGTGCTCCATATATTGCTAGTGTTTACCTAGAACGCATTTCGTTAGGACCTTCCTAACATCCTCAGCTAATGTCGACTAAAATCAACATTCAATAGTTTACATTAGCTGAGGATGTGGAAGGTCCTAATGAAACACACTCTACATAAACACTAGCAATATATGAAGCTAATTTGACTCAAAATTATATTAAGTGAAACCAACTTTGACTTTACTGTCACACCCAAAACCAAAAATCAAAATAGAAGTTTTAAATAAACGAATATATTTTCAGGTTTTCTTCATTTTTTTACTTAGTTCATTTAAGAAGCATAGAGGAATGAACTGAATGTAATTCTTTAAAATCCAGTGCTACTGCAATGAAATATAAACAATTCTAATGTCACTAAGAAGTAAATAGATGAGGCAGCTGAAGAGGACAAAGGTGTTGCATGACACCAGTTGCAAATCATTGAGTAACATATGCTGCTCTGATTATATACGAACCCATTCTGCAGATAAAAAAATCATAGTGTAGTTGAAAGAAATTATGTGCAAACAAGCAAATACAATGTTCTATTATGCTATTACAAATCAAAATAAGAGTAGAATACCAAAAAGGAATAAGTAATTGAAAGGGTACTAATGGTTTGGTTACTCAATTGGCTCCCCATTCCTAGAAGGACCTCAATTCTACTAACCTTTAATCCTTCTCAAACCAAACAGAAAATGAACTGCAAAACAAATCTCTGAATAAGTATTTTACTAATCTGACTGTTAACGTCAGAAATTTGAGTATTTATCTCAGTTGTCCACTAAGTCATGTCTAAGGTTATGACAAAATTTGTGCAGTCACAGAAGTTATTGCTATGGAAAAATATTCTAAATATTTTAAAAAGCAGGTATTAATAAAAATATTATGTATCTTTGTTTATAAGGTACAAAGAAGAACATAGGAGAAATGCCAGTAATATTATTGTATGCTATAGCGGACGCTATACTCAAAATCTGATTTTCTGAAATTTTCAGCCAATTTAGTTTAAAGTTTATTTTTGATGTTGTATTGTATAAACATTGATAATTTTAAATTTCAGTTGATATCTCTTTTACTTTTCTTGTTATTAAATTTTAAAGTTGTGTTTTATTATCCTATATCAAATGCTCAACAGGATGTAATTTTAATAAACATTTTTTTAATTAGGTCATTTAATTGACTGCAATGTACAAATCTATCATAATTTTATAATCCTTAGTTCAAAAAACTTAAATTCTGTAACAACAAACACCCCAACAAGCCTGAGTCTCTTAATTTTTACTATAATTCATATCTCAGTGACATGATGTGCTCATAACTAATGAACTCTTATCATTTCCTGAAATGTCTAAACTTAGAATATTTTCCTCATCCTATATCACAGATCATTTCTTTGTTTAGTGAATTGTACTTAGAACTTGCTTTTGGTAAAACTTACAAGCTGGAAAAAATTATTCAACTGTTAACATTATGAGAAAGATTAAAAGTGATAAGTTAAATAGTAGTTATGTCTGAGTGAAATAATTTAATTTTTTAAAAATAAATAAATCATTACTTTGTAGTTTTCTCCTATGGAAGCGTGGAGATCCTAAGAAGCTATTTTTAATAGTTGTTAGCCTGGATCGCCAGTGATGTCCAGTTGTACTGGTATGTGGTGAACCAGGAGGTGTGCATGGAGCCATACTGCCACCTGTTAGACCTAAAACACAACACCAAAAGTAAATATTTTTTTACAATTTAAACCTTGATTTGAGAGTACTCTGGCTTATGAACATTTTGTTATGGCACTGAGAATAATATTTTGGACAATGAGAACCTGTAATTTTTCATTAGATTCTGAAAGAGTTATTAAAATGGTAATGACTAGAAAATAGGACAGAGTTCAGTCTACAATTGTTACATAAGAATGAGAATACAGCATCACTTCAATGAAAAATAATTATTTCTGAATTGCTGCTAGATATGCCAATAGAAATTTGAATCTAATGTTAGAAGTAATATTGCATTGTAATTACATCAACAAAGACATCATTTATAATAAGGTTTGTAACAGTGTTAATTTTCAAATAGATTTAACAATAGTAAACTGGTATCTGTTTTTCTATATATCATAACAAAGCTTTTAATACAATTTTGAGTCGAACTAATACTCAATGCTCCATTTATTGCTAGTATTTACCTAGAACGCGTACAACAGCTGATGATGTTAGGAAGATCCTAACGAAACGCGTTCTAGGTAAATACTAGCAATAAATGGAGCATTGAGTGTTAGTTCGACTCAAAATTGTATTAATTTTGTGCTTCATTGTATCATAGTCCTTAAACAACGGAATAAAGCTTTTAATAATTACATTCAAAATGTCATTATTCATTGATATCAAAGTATCAAAATAAGAGAACTTATTTTTCCACTTACAGACTCATTTTCTTGCAGTATATTATTTTATAGGATTGTTATCAGTATGCTGTGAACTGAGGCTAGTTATTTCAAATTGTCACCTAAGAGTCAAAAATAAGAACTCTGTATAAATATTTACCTTTATTGTGTGAGTAGACAATATGGTAGGTAGATAATGTCTGTTGCTGTCCACCCAAATTTTATTTAAGAACAAGTACAGCAAACTCTTATCAACCTAGACCTCCTTAATCCAGATGTCCAGATAACCCTGGCCAGTTTTGAAAAACAAAATTATATTTCCACCAACAAAATTATATTATGTGTGTTTGGAGATATTTAGTAACAATGACGTCAAAATTAATTATAAAAACTATTTGTAGTTGGTTTATTGACACTCATCACTTACTTTTTTTATATTATTGAGGGACTAATTTCAAAGGCCATTGCCTCCATTTTCAACCTCTCTCCAACTAGCTCCTATTGTTGTCTGCTCTCCTCTCTCTGATGGCAGAATTATGAACTTCTTTGTCAAATTATCTACCGGTGGGATTTCAAAGTTCATTACGCAGTCCTTATTTTTCCATATGAATATTTCCTCCAATGTTGTTAGTTTATTTTGGTTTATCACTCCTTTTAATAATTTTAGATTTGGATCAATGTCATGATTTTCGTTCCAAAAATGAAATGCTACTGCTGACTTTTCCTCTTGTTTCAATCTGATGTTTCTAAAGTGCTCTTTGACTCTAGTTTTTAGATTTCTTTTAGTTTGACCCATGTAGCATTTTTCACAATTTTTACAACTTATTTTGTATATTTTGGATCTGTTAACTGTTGTGATTTCATCTTTTGTTTTTGAATTTAGCAATTTTAAAATTGAATGTCCATTAGTAGGTGCCAAGACTATATATTGTATTCCTTAAAGATCTTTTTAAAGTTATTAAATGTTTCTGGGTGATATGTGAATGAACTGAATATGCTGTTGCTTTCTTTTTCTTTTGTAAATGTGGTTGCTTCCTTAACCTTCCGTTGGGCACATCAACTTTTGTAACGCTGTTAGTCGCGATGTATCTACTGGATACATATGACGTTAATTGTGTTTTAGTACCTATTTTCAACTGTTTTAAAACGAGTACACCTTATTATGAATCGGAAGTGTTTCTCGGACATAGTCATTCTGCAAATATTGACACCAAGGTCATCTGTTGTCCAGAAGTCGTGAATATTTTGTCATCCTCCGCGGAAGACACCAGCAAGATATAATAAGGCAATAATGACTTTAATTTCTATTATGTTTGTGTTCTCTGCAATCACTCTCACGTTTACATTTCACTTGGAAATCATCTATGTGTCTGTTGCTGTGTTCAACAATTAGATGCAGAATATCATCACTGACGAAAAGTTTTTTCCAGAGTTTTGGCATTCCCCACAACTCCAGGCAGTTTAGCAAGTATGTTATGGGGCCGAGCCTGTGTTGCCTTCCAAGGACTGTTTACCCATTTTGTTCCATCCTTACCTGACATAAAAGATAAGTTATTTTATTATCACCATCACCATTGTTACCATCATCATCAATATCTTCATTGTGTCTTTTGTACTCACCAAAACAGTAATTTTCATCATTTTCTAGCACTTCATTACTTTCCTCTTCATCAACATCATGATCTGTATTGGTGTCATCAGATCGTGTTTCAGTTATGTCTTCATATTCGGAATCAGTTTCTACAAAATTATCCTTAATCGGCAGCGCATCATCGTCGAAAATAAGGCAAAGTACCTCCTCCAAATATTCAGGATTTTCCAAATCATCCCTTGACTCATTTTCAAACCTACGATTCACAGTAATAAAGAAGGGCACTCTCATTTACCTTGCAACAAACCAACCACTTACATCAGCATTCTCTAGCAATGACATGGTTGGCTCCGATAGCGGCGACAATGTGTAACGTGAGTTGGTGCGATGTATCTGGAAGATACAACAGCACACACGTGATGACATTTGCCTTGTTTGAAAACTTAGTGTTAGGAAGAAATGGTTGAAACTTACAGGAAACAATAACAAAGGTATGATGGAAGATGTCCTGGCTCGGCAAGCCCTTATCTCTATTTATTGCCATAATAATGCAACAAACTTAGGCCATGTATCTCACAGATACATTCCTGGGTTAATGGTTCTCCTTAGTTTAGCTTTTCTAATTTTCTTAAACAACAGACTTTTGTTGTATCTATTTTCTTCTGCTATGTATAGTATGGCTTTTTGTTCTTTGACGTATTCTTCTTTACCCCTGGGTATGTTGATTAGTCTGTGTGTAAGGCTGTCTATTATTGCTGGTACTTTGGATTTTTAACCATTAGGTCATGCACACATTTGCACTCTCATTCATACTTCCAGATTCAGGGGCAGATGGGGAATCTTCTTGGTTGGACAAAAATACCCACCCCAGCCAGCAATCAAACCAGGAACCCCTCGTATTAGTCTTTATTACCAACAGTAAAAACTGATTCCTCTGGTGTAATTGATGATAAATCTGTAGAATTTCACTACCTTCTCTTCAGGAAGATATTAAGCAATCCTGATTTTCCTACATAAATTGAAGCTATTATAGGAACTTCTTGCACCTCTGGTGTAAGCTGCATTATGTATGATGATTTGCTGATATTTCTACCCAAGATTCATGAAACTGAAATCCTACTAAGACATAATGAGTGCCATTGCTTCCACAACGTACACACTGACCGAATTCTTGGTGAGAAAAAGGTAAGAGTTAGTAGGGAAAACATCTACAGTTGTTAAAGACTGAACACTTTATATAGATACTCTAAAATGCTTGACTGGAAAACCATCAGTTTAGATAGAGTCTCTTTTCATCCAGAATATTTATCCAAGTTGCCCTGGTAATTATCAAGAGGAAATTGGCAACCAACAATATGCTAGATGATATTTAAAAATGGTTACCCATTTTTATCCTGTACATACTTCACTTACAGAGGTGAACTACTGTATTGCACCTCATTTACACATTTCAGGGGACTAAAGGAAAAGTGGTGTAACATGGTGGAAAGTGTAAATTGGGGGAAATGGACAACAACTCCACAATTCTGTAATATGTAATGGTTATAAAAATATTGACTGAAACGTACTGCACTTTGTAACACACTTATCTTTTCACTGCTTATTCAGATAGTAACATGGCACATAGGTACCATTAATGAGTAACGAGTTTTATTATTTTGCTACTGATGAAAGGATATGGATTTATTATAGTTACACATATCACACATTAGAAATTTTGCATTTTGTTAGTAGGAGAACCAAAAGGTTTATTTTCTGCAATAATGATAGGAAACTTAACTGCTGAACAGGGAACACTTTATTTAACTATTATACAGTTCAGTTAAGAACACCTAACTCTTCTTAAAGTAATCCAAAACTGATTTTTGTTTTGATCTTTTTGATCTAATGTCCTCTATTTGGTTTTCAAGTTCATAAAGTTTCTTAAAGTTTTTTCTCCCCCTTCTACCGATGAAAGATATTTTTGCAGCACTTTCAAAGCTGCACTCTCCTCAGCACTTGTTGGCACCACACTGTCATTTTCATCTTCATCATTGCTGTCGGAGTCCACTGCAGTATGCTGA
The DNA here is from genome assembly GCA_030765055.1 of Mantis religiosa. Taxonomy (NCBI): domain Eukaryota; kingdom Metazoa; phylum Arthropoda; class Insecta; order Mantodea; family Mantidae; genus Mantis; species Mantis religiosa. The sequence continues at coordinate 84,368,123 of CM060948.1, forward strand.
TTAACAAAATCTTCCAAGGACTTTCGGTGGTTACCAGTGTTTCATCAACTGCCATTAAGTTCTCATCACTACAGTCTGGCTGCAAAGCATCCTATGTGGTCAAAAGGGAGTTGATATCTTCATCCTCTACTTCAGGCTGCACATTTTCTGTTTTGAAAAACAACTACTTTGCAAAAGCAGTTGGCAATTGTAGATTGCATGACATCTTTCCATACTTTCACAATGTAGTGGAGGGTATCAAATGCAGAAATTCTGAAGGCAGAAAGGTCTTTACCAGCACACATTGCATTCAGTGTGTGCTGCAACACACTCTTTCTGTAGGCTGATCAGAAGGAATGAATAATTCCTAGATCTAGGGGTTGCAGTATGTCATGTTATATTCCACTAGGCCTTTACCATGTAAAATCGATCCAATCATTTTACAGTAAGATGGTGCATGTTACGTGTTTGGTCTATGCTTTTCATCAACTTGCGGAATACGTCAGATCAACATTTTCAGAACTAGATACACTAATTTCCACAGTAAAGAAAGTATTTTTGAAAGCACCAACCCAAACATGTATTTCAAGACAAAGTCCCTAATATAGCTTTGACCCCAACACCAATTTTAACTCACTGGGATGCATGGTTAACTGCATGTATATCCCACTGTGACAATTTTCAAATAGTGAGAGAAGTGGTGAACAGCTTTGATATGGTAGATTCTATGGCAATTAAGAGCACATAGAATCTGTTTTTTGATACTCAAATACAGAGGTAAATTAGCTTTCATTAAATCAAATTTTGCATTTTTGACAGAAACCATAACCCGCCTTGAAGAAAGTGGCCTGACGTTGGATAAGTTGATTGAGTTAGTGAGGATTGTGGAAGAGAGGATACAAAATGTAAAAGTGAGATTGGGGACAAAATTAGACAGAAACTAAAATTTGTGTTGAACAAAAATAAAGAATACCAAACAGTTTGTCAGATTGCTGATATCTTGTCAGGAGAAAACTTCAGAACTGATATTTTTGAACAGGATTTATCAGACAGTGACACAGTGTTTTTGAAATATGCACCTATGACATCTGTAGAATTGGAGAGAAATTTCTCAAAGTATAAAACAGTTTTAGCTGACAACCACCATTCCTTTACTTTTGATAACTTGAAGATGACCATGGTGGTGTGCTGCAATGCTAAGTAAGGTATGTTTTGGCTAATGGGTACGGTAACTTATTTTTTCATATTTTATAAAATTGAAAATGACCTGATTAATTTTGAATTTATTTATTATTTAGTAGCAATAATTGCATTATTTACTAAGAAAGTTAACTTTAAAATATGGTTATTCAAACCATATATTCATTATTATTATTATGAAAGAAATTGTTAATTTTTGTTAGGTTATTTTTTTATATTTTTTGTGCATTTTTTTTTATATTTTAAGGGCATTTTATAGCTCATTTTTAGAGAATTGTTAGGTCAACAACTTCTGGACCCTACTTATAAGCCAAGCCTATGTATCCTTTTCTTGATGGATTCCAAATACAAATTCCATCTGCATTTATCTCTTGCCCTTATCTCAGATGAGAGAACAGTTTCTTTTACATGCAGAGACCAAGGTGTTGGTGAAAAGCTCCACATATAGCTCAAGGAACTCCATATTCTTTATTTGGTCTGGAGTCTATTCTTAAAACTGTCCACCAGGTCCTCTCTAAGATAGTCCCGATTAGTTCTCTTAGGGTTCCTGTACAGATGTTTCTTTCCTTTTTTCACAAGATCAAAAAAGATATGTCAGTAGTCAGATAAGAAAAGTTCCTTACTGAACCTCCAGTTCTTACTTTTTGTAGGGTCCCAAAAAATAGCCTAGTGTCAAGTCTAGTATTTCCTCCCTTTGAAGATTAACAGTAAGATCTTCAAGATCTGTTATGCTCAAATATTTTTGCAATGTCGCTGCTTTCTCATTGATGTTCATGCTATCCTACATGTAATGATGTGTGTTGGAGTCACCAGGCAATCAATAAGGTAGTTTCTTCTCTTGTATAGGTTATATTCTTGCTATTGTCATAGCTTTCATTTGATATATTTCACTCATAATAGCACATCCAAGTTGTCTCTTTTCAGCCACATATTGACATTACTGTTCTTCACTTCTCCTTTTGTCCATGAAATGCCCATCAGTAGTAATTTGTTTATGATGAGCTGTTCCACCAGTCACAAATAAGCTTTCATCCATGTCATATTTTCATCCAGAAACACAATTATTTGTTCTGGTTCTTCAATGATATGGAATTATTCCCCCCAGAATGGCCTGTAGCAGTATTTCACACCAGATAACTTGAACTCATGTTCTCACAGTTAACACTACATAATGACTTGCACCAATTCTTTCCACCAATTCTTGCTTGTGATTAAGGAATGCAAACTTCCATATTTTGATGCATCAGTAGCGGTACAAACCCTTACACAAATTATACCATACTCCAACAATTCACAGTTCAATTTTGGAAAAAGCATGTCCATATTATTCGTGTATGCACAATACTTCTAATAACTACAGAATTTGCAGTTAAAATAACTAGTAATTTGCATTGATAATCATTCATCATAATCATAATTGTAAATTTGAAGCTACTTCTTCAACTACAATTTATTGGCCAGAAGAGAGATTGAAACAAACATTAGTAAATGAATTAATCAAACTGAATTCAAATTCACATGAACAAATTTTTCCTCTCTTAGCAGACACCTTTTTGTTTATGATAATCATATTATCATTTCAAAACAGCAATAAACAAACTCCATATTGAAGCCTTCAACACCAACCAATTAACAGGGATTTTTGTGTCACTGCAGTTTCTTTAACTGAAGCTTCATGAGTTATAAAATTCAGGAAAAAGAAACATTGTTAATGAGAATTACAGGAATACATTCTCAGGTAGCTTACGCATCCCATGTCACTAGAATTAATATATATCTATAATATAATTTTAAGTAATTTATATGGACATCATAAAACTTGCCACATAATAATTACAATAAACCAACATGTTATTAATTATTAATTTTTAGATGAGTCGTATTTATTACACATCTGCTTCACTTTCGTACCTATTTTGAGGACATGTTTCGCAAATCATCGTTTGCATCTTTGGCTCTTATGCAACTAAGAGTGAGTCGCATAAGAGCCAAAGATGCAAACGATGATTTGCGAAACATGTCCTCAAAATAGGTACGAAAGTGAAGCAGATGTGTAATAAATACGACTCATCTAAAATTTAATAATTATTTCGCTTCACTGTGGTGTTCCAATACAGTTAAATCTCGATATGTTATTAATTGATTAATAAAATGGCATTTTTCTACTTTTCTTTTAGTATGTTGTCCATGAATCTCTCCCATAAATTTCTCTTAATCCTTAGTTCAGGAACTTAAGCTTTGGATAATTTTGGATATGTCATTCATCAAGACAAGAACTAAGCCAATTCTAATTTAAATCAAGTGTGTTTCCCTGTGTTGAAAGCAGTTATTGTCCAAGGTTGTGAAAATGAGAAAATTAATTTTCTTTACCATGATAAAAATAATTTTGGTGAAAAGCTTGTTTAACACTTTTTCTTTCTCCCTTGAAAATTTAGAAAAATGAATTTCTTTTCCTATGAATGGTTCTCGAGCAGAGAAGGAAGAGAAGTGTTTTTATACTGATATTAAACATTGAATCAATGTATCCAATATAATTGTACCTGTGGAAGTGTCGTTGCTGTCCAGTGATGGCGTACCGCCTCCACTGCTATTGGCACGCTGGTGGTGTGGTGAAGGTGGAGCCAAGGCAGTTGTATGGGAGTTCGTATGTGCTGTGCGATGATGATGGTGGTGATGATGTGAAGCAGCTCGCTGAGTTACTGGTGATAAAATACCTGAAAATATGAGGGAAATTCTATGCTATGATATTTATTAAAAGTTTGAGAAAATAAAGGATAACAATTATAAATGTGATATCATTTGGTGTATAGTTTACAAGCTCAGAAGTTCTGGAGAAGGATAGTACGTTAAGTTCATTCTATGGACAGTAATAATTTAAACAAAACAGTAAATCTATGGCTCAGTGATAGAAAAAGTTTATATGGGGCATAATTTCTTAAACTAGGTAGCCAGAGGCTAGAAAGTTGGTTATTTTAAACAAAGCTTTTGAACAAAGCTTTAAGGATTTTATACCAGAAAATAAGGCTTCAGCCAATTACAGAACTGTGGATGTGGAAAATTTTTTTATAAAGAATGATCTACTTTTAAAAAGATAATCTGAAGGCTAAGAGGTTATACATGCAAAAATTGTAAAGAAAGGATATCAAAGATGAGATGGAATGCTGGGTTAATAGGTGAGCAATGGGCAAGATTGTTTCAGGAGAAATATGGAAATAAAATTGTGAAAGAACATGTTTTCATTTGAACACTTAACTTCAGAGTAAAACAAAGACAAATAAATAACATTTAGTAGAACCCCCTTTTAACAATCAATCAATCAATTTATTGTTCATTATAAAATAATACAGACAATATATATTATGTTTAACAGCACATAGTCAAGGATTAAACACCCCCACCCACACACCCCCCCACCCACACACCCCCCCACCCCCACCCCCACCCCCACCCCCACCCCCACCCCCCCACACACACACACACACACACACACACACACACACACACACACACACACACACACACACACACACACACACACACACACACACACACACACACACACACACACACACACACACACACACACACACACACACACACACACACACACACACACACACACACACACACACACACACACACACACACACACACACACACACACACACACACACACACACACACACACACACACACACACACACACACACACACACACACACACACACACACACACACACACACACACACACACACACACACACACACACACACACACACACACACACACACACACACACACACACACACACACACACACACACACACACACACACACACACACACACACACACACACACACACACACACACACACACACACACACACACACACACACACACACACACACACACACACACACACACACACACACACACACACACACACACACACACACACACACACACACACACACACACACACACACACACACACACACACACACACACACACACACACACACACACACACACACACACACACACACACACACACACACACACACACACACACACACACACACACACACACACACACACACACACACACACACACACACACACACACACACACACACACACACACACACACACACACACACACACACACACACACACACACACACACACACACACACACACACACACACACACACACACACACACACACACACACACACACACACACACACACACACACACACACACACACACACACACACACACACACACACACACACACACACACACACACACACACACACACACACACACACACACACACACACACACACACACACACACACACACACACACACACACACACACACACACACACACACACACACACACACACACACACACACACACACACACACACACACACACACACACACACACACACACACACACACACACACACACACACACACACACACACACACACACACACACACACACACACACACACACACACACACACACACACACACACACACACACACACACACACACACACACACACACACACACACACACACACACACACACACACACACACACACACACACACACACACACACACACACACACACACACACACACACACACACACACACACACACACACACACACACACACACACACACACACACACACACACACACACACACACACACACACACACACACACACACACACACACACACACACACACACACACACACACACACACACACACACACACACACACACACACACACACACACACACACACACACACACACACACACACACACACACACACACACACACACACACACACACACACACACACACACACACACACACACACACACACACACACACACACACACACACACACACACACACACACACACACACACACACACACACACACACACACACACACACACACACACACACACACACACACACACACACACACACACACACACACACACACACACACACACACACACACACACACACACACACACACGCGACCTATTCTAGATCGTTAAAGTTATCTTCAAAATATTCTTCTATACTATAATATGCTCTACTTAACAGCATCTTAGTCAGTTTCGATTTAAACTTAGCAGCTGACACAGTATTTTTTAGGCTGTCTGGAAGCTTGTTAAATAGCTTAGAACCTAAGTCTCAGAGAATTTAAAATTTTTACCTTAGTTAGGGCTTTTTCCATTTGCCAGAAATAATATACAAAGTGTGCTTTTTTAAGTATTTTAATAAAGGACTTCTTATTTTCAGAAATTTTAGATTATATACACATGTAACAATAAGAAAAGAATTTAAACATTAATGAACAAATTGCAGTAAATTAGGGAATTAAAATACAATAGCAATAAATTTATACTAGTTTAAAATACTGATATTAGCACTGCTTTATCAGCCATTTATGCTTAATTTGCAACAAATAGATATCAGAAATGGATATCAGATATGAATATATCTGGATATTTATCATTAGATATGAATGCAAGCTGATATTTCAGAGAATGGAACTTCTAGTTTATATGTGTTTGGAGGAATTTAGTAACAGTGACGTCAAAATTAATCTCAGAAACTATTTGTAGTTGGTTTATTAATACTCTCATTTTAGAAACATCAGATTGAAACAAGAAGATAAGTCAGCAGTAGCATTTCACTTTTGGAATGAAAACCATGCCATTGATCCAAATCCAAAATTATTAAAAGGAGTGATAAACCAAAATAAATTGACAACATGGGAGAACATATTCATATGGAAAAATAAGGATCGCGTAATGAACTTTGAAATCCCACCAGTAGATAATTTGACAAAGAAGTTCATAGTTCCACCACCAGAGAGAGAGCAGACAACAACAGATGCCAGTTGGAAAGAGATTGAAAATGGAGGTGAATACCTTTGAAACTAGTAAAAAACAACAAGTAAGTGACGAGTATTAATAAACCAACTACAAATAGTTTCTGAGATTCTAGTTTATAGTTTAATTTTGTTAACCACCATTTAGTTACCATTGCTGACGCAACTTTAACTGTGTTGTCAAAAAATGAATTTTAGTTTACAATCCAACCACATTACCTGCTAATGTTGTAGAGGCAGCATTATTGAAGGAAGTATGGAGCGGACTAGATGTGGCAGAGGAATTCTGAAGGTTAGTACTATGGCTAACAGAGCCAGTGGTGCCACCACTGCCAGGAGAACGTCTATTATGATGTCTCATTGCACCACTATGGAAAAGAAAATGTTATCATGCTCACATCTGATTATTACATTAATTAGGCTTTCAGCATTTCAAGTAATTTTAATTAAGTATTGTACAGAACAAGCAAGTAAAGTTATAATAATTAATTAAAAAATTCAAGAAATATTACTCAGTATTAATATAATATAGGAATATTACTCAGTATTATTATGCATGCAACACAGTTTCCAATATTTAAAGAACAAACACAGCCGAATTGTTAATTTTTAAGATTTTTCTAAAATTTGAGTAATTACTTCCATGTTAATTATTCCCTAATTCACCAAGTATTTATAATTATAGGAATTTTATGAGTATTGCTTATTTTATCATCTTTTCTCTGAGTACACTCTTCCTCCCTTCTGAAGTGAAGTGAACCTTTGTAGTAGTTTGCATTTTTAGTATTAGATTTGTCTGGTCTATTATACATCAAATAAATGTCCATAAAATCTGTACTGATTCACCAAGGGTTAACTTTAATTTTGATGACATACACAGATAAATTTTGGCTACAAATAAAACACCACAAGTCCACTCTGTATCTCTCCTGCTCACTGCTCACTTTCAGTATTAAGTTTGAAAAATGTTCTATTTTAAGAGAGCGTGAAAAATATACACACTTTCTTTTTACAAAATTAGGTGTTGGTACCCAGATCCAGAAGAAAAAAAGTTATTAAAAACTGGAAAATAATTTTGCATGTCTGATGTTATAACCAGATAAACTTAACTTATTCATATGTTTGCGCATTTTTTAGTTTATCACTATAAGTACATGTTTTAAAGACAGCCATAGTATAATTAAAGCAGTTTCTAAAAATTGCTGCCAAATTGAGAAAATAAAATTGTTTCTTGATCAATTTAAAAGAAAAATACTGTTGCTGATAAGAATCTACCATCAATTGATTCAGTATTGGAAAAAATGTACGTCATTAAAGGCCTGAAAAAAGACAAAATTTTGGTGGTCGTGGCTGTGGACACAGACATGGACATTGTGAGTGAGTGAGTGAGTGAGTGAGTGAGTGAGTGAGTGAGTGAGTGAGTGAGTGAGTGAGTGAGTGAGTGAGTGAGTGAGTGAGTGAGTGAGTGAGTGAGTGAGTGAGTGAGTGAGTGAGTGAGTGAGTGAGTGAGTGAGTGAGTGAGTGAGTGGTGTTTTAGGGTTTGTCGACAGCGAGGTCATTTGGGCCCGATGGACATTGTTGTGGCTGTGGTATGCAGAGTGACATCTTTGCAGATGGTGGTTATGTTAGTGCTCATAAATATGTGATCAATGCAGCTGAAGAAGTGTGAGATTGAAATAGTTGCTGTGATGTTAGCTGCATAGCTACATGCAGTGCACATCTTTCAGCATGCAAGGTAAAAGAAGTATAATATACAGGGTTATTCTAAATTAGTTACCTGATAATAAAGTTTAATTATACATAGTTATCTTGCATAGTTTATTTCCATTTTCTATTACATACATTGACATAACATTAAGTTTTATTTGCAATGTTTATAAATGTTCAATTTGACTCCCTTTTGTCACTCGGCAGATATCCCACCTGTAAGACAGTTCATCCCATATATGCGTGATCATATCCGCATCTACCCGAGCTACCACTACGTTAATTCATTGATGAAGCTCATCGAGATTGGTCGGCAGTGGAGTTGTACACGTTATCTTTAATGTAACTCCACAGACAAAAATCCAGCGGAGTTAAATCGGGAGATCGCGGAGACCGAGCTATGTTCCTGGCACATCCAATCCAAGTGGGAGTGGTGTGGGATAGGTACGTAGTGACCTCATGGTGGTAATGCGGAGGTGCTCCATCTTGTTGAAAAATGAACTTCTCTCTCATATTTTCTTGTAGCTGTGGCATCAAATAGTTTTGTAACATATCTAGATATGTGATGCCAGTCACAATCTTCTCATAAAAGAAGAATGGTCCATACACTTTCAAGGAGTTTAGTGAGCAAAATACATTCAGTTTGTGGTGAGTCACGTGTATGTTCCAGGCATTCTGTCAGTTTCTGTATATCCCATATTCTTACATTGTGGATGTCTTTGTACGGTAATTTGCGATTTAGTTTCATGAAACCACAGACAACACTGCGTGCTCCGTGCCGCTTTAAGACTCCATGGCAACTGCTTACTAGGCTCCAGGCTCCAGGTGTAGCAAGTACTTCACATTTTCTCCGCCAGACTAGCAAGCGAGTGCATGTAGTGAAGTTTGCCGACCAAGTTTAAAACTTGCTGATATAACATAAGGTTTGATTGAACATCTGAATAAATTTCCGTCAACAGTTTCGAAATAATTCTTTCACACTTTCAGATAACTAATTTAGAATAACCCTGTATATTAGCTGCCAATAAGTATTTTTGCTCTTCTTAAACAAATGAAAATTTCAAAATAGTTTTATAACCAGTGTAAAATATATTTAAATGGCTTTAAATATACATACTAGAAAATTATATGAATGCTCTTTGTTTCTTACTCCTTTTCTTTTTTTCTTTACACTGTAAGTATACAAATGCTAAAATATCCTAATAAATACTTTAGTATATTAAAATACAAAGTTAAATCACTATTTTATGCTGTCAATTACAGTGTAACTATGTAAGTCCAAGAGAAAATTCAGCTCTCTTAGCAAATAAATTTAAAACTTACTTAAACTGTTGACGGCGTGGTGTCAAAGGCGATCCTTCACTGATTTGACCAAACTGGTATGTTGCAGTTCCATTCACTTTACAAGTATCAATTCTTTTTCTGGGAGGATCACTTGATTCAGATCTTACCCTCACGATTGCTTCTGTGTCATCTTCAAAAGCAGGCCGACGTCTTTTTCGTTCAAGAAGAAGGAAATAAATAACCTTTTCGGTATTGTGACTGAAAAACACATTCATATAAAACATCAATTTCCTATAAATGGCAGATAAGAAACATTTCAATGTACTGTGCTTCAAAGAATTAAAAGGTTTGTTGATTAGAATACTAAATATTGGGTAGAGCTTACAATATGACTCCAGTAAACTTAAAATAAAAACTATAAAAATGTAGCATATGTAGTTCCCTTTTCAACATATTTATGAACACTTTCAATGCTAAAATGTTTATGTCCATTAGCAACTTTAACTCACTGTGTGCTAATAACATGAGTCTATATTATCTGCTTTCTGGTAAGACACAAAGATATAACTCCCAGGCAAAGTTTTCCAAAGTCAGTTTTAACACATCATATGCTCATGTCATCTACTGTGGCGAGAGCAAAATGTCTGTCGGTGTTATATCTGTTTTTTCATGCTTTCTAGAATGAAACATTTGAAGGTCTGTCTGTTACATTTGTTGTTGTGCTTTGAGCAATGTTAGCTTAATATCATTTGATGCAGAAAGTACCAGATTTCAAGGGTACTTAAAATGACTTCCTAAAGCACAGCAGGATGGCTTTGAATGATGAATTGTTAAGAGATTTTTAATTAATTACCATCCAATTTTTCAGATATGACTGGCAGTGAAAGTGAAGTACGGATCTCTTTAAGTTAGGCATGCCACAAACAAAGAGATGGTGCACTAACTCTTTGTTTCAGTGGCCCCATGGTAGCTTCAGTCCACATTTAATCAACTCAGGGATCAATAGTCAAGTATTTTGTGAAGCATAAATGAAAACTGCACCATGTTGGAACTTTTTCAATTACTTTTTTTCCATTTCAATGAAAATGCAATATTTTGTTTCTTTTCTTTCCAGATACTGGTATCTTAGTGCAAGATGTTTAGCACAGAAGAACGGTTTGCCATTGTTTGTGCACGGGTATGCGGATTGTCATATGAAGACGCCAGAGCAGAATTTACCCGTAAATTCCACAAACCAGTCCCATCAAGGACACACATTCGTCTGCTTGTGAACAAATTTAAGCGTACCGGCAGTATGTGTGATGAGACACGTCCTGGATGATGACACGTCTTGGCAAAAACAGTGCAGCAGGTTCAAATTTCCAGTGATAGGAGTTCAAAGGCATCAATTTGACGCCTCAGTAGAGAATTGAACATCCCTCACAACACAGTGTGGAAAATTCTACATTTCACTCTATGAAAACGTTTGTATCACATTCAAGTTTTGCACCATCTTGAGGACGAGGATTTCCCCTGTCATCGGGCAATGTGTTATGACCTGCTGGAATGTGTAGAGAATGAGAATTTAATGGACAACATTTTATTTTCCGATGAAGCCACTTTCCATGTTTGTGGGAAAGTGCACAGACACAACAGCCGAATATGGGCATATGAAGAACCACATGAGGCATCAGAGTGGGAACGTAATACACCAAAAGTGAATCTTTGGTTGGGTATGACAAATGCAAAACTGTATGGCTCATTTTTCTTTGCCGGAAGGTCAATAACAGGTAACATCTACCTCAACATGTTAGAGCTGTTCCTTGAGCTGCAGCTTCAAGAGGATGGCATACTGAATATAGTTGTGTTTCAGCAAGATGGTGAACCTCCACATTTTGCAAACATCATCCGTGATTACCTGAATAGAACCTTTCCAGGGAGATGGATAGGCAGAGGTTCACCTCGGCTGTGAGCTTCCTGTTCATCGGACCTTACTCCTTTAGACTTTTTTGCATGGGGGTACATCAACTCTAAAGTGTACACTAGCAAAGTGAATGGTCTGCCTAAGTTACGGAATCGTATCAGGGAAGCAGCAGGTCAAATTATGGTTGACATGTTACAGTCTACATTTCTTACCACTACTGAAAGATGGTGTATGTGTTTTGAGCTAGATGGAGGTCATGTAGAAGGGCACTAGAATATGTGTAACACTTCAAAATATATTGATTTTTTAATCACTGTCTTCCTTCATTGAAATGAATAGTGACTTTAGAGACACCCTGCATTACTTATTCTTACGTCAGAAACCACAACTATCCCAAAGCTCTCATTTGCAAGCTGAGAGTAATACTAGCACAGAGGATTTGTATGCATGTTTAAGATTCACTATACTCATGACACAGTAAAAAAAGACAATGAATGAGTAATGAACCAAAGATTATCTTACTGTCAAACACAAATTCTCTTAAATACATAAAACATGAAGCTATTAACAGTGAAGCAAACAAATATATACAAATATAATAAATATTTAAATTATTAAAACAATTAAATGGTCCGATAGATTTAATGGTTTGGGAAAAGATATTTATTTTAAAAAACAAACCTCGCGTAATGAATTTTGAAATACCAGCAGTCGATTCATTTTTTAAATTTTTTTTATTTTCAGATGTTGGTAGTACTAACAAGAACATATCAACATCTAATGTTTAGTTACTATGGCGACAGCTTTACTTTCCAGCTGAAGATATGTATAAATATACATGAAATCGCGATCCTGGAGAATTTATAAGAATTATTATCATTTCTTATACGATGAGTGAAGTTTTAAGTTACAAATTATTATATTTGTATATACGAATTCTCTTGCTATATTTCCAGGGACAACTGACTGCAATTTCTACAATATATTGCATCTAAGAGACAGGTTTGGTGTAAAGGTGTGTTTGCTCTGTAACTGTGTAGCAGAGTACATTCTTGATTTTATTATATAGCAGGAGTGAACACAAATATTCTTCTGGGCGTGAATTTGGTATTTCGTAGTAAGGGTATCCACACAAAGTTCACACTTTATGCAGAGATAATTGATATTCCAGTCCTCTAATTTACAATTGGCTACATCAAAAGGAAACCAATACAGTAAAATGAAACATAAGGGACATAACAAAAATTACTCAGAAACTGTAAAGGGGAGAAATAGATTCACACAAAACATTGTGTGATGGACAGACAAAAGGTCTGTACGTTGTCAACACTCCACACAGTCTCAATGTCAGTCAGGGAAGCTGGATAAGAGAACACAAACACAGATAATGAAACCAGGAGATCCATGGTTCAAATCCCAGCCATGGCATTGAATTTTTCATGTTGCTTCTATCTATCGAAAACCTTAGCCTATATACAGCTAGAGTGAAGAAATAATTAATTTCCATCAATTAACTAAAATAATAAGAGTTAAATGATGAAGCTTGGGACTCAAGTACTTACGATAGTAAGTTGCCACAAATGGTGTATCTCGGATGCGAGAGCCCCTAGTGGCTTACCGGGAAAATATATGAGTCAAATGGAGAATTTAATGTCATGACGGCAAGTTGGCCATGGTAGCTCAATGGCTTAGAGTGACTGGACGGAAACCAGGAGATCTGTGGTTCAAATCCCGGTCATGGCATTGAATTTTTCATGTTGGCTCTATCTACAGATAATGAAGCCTATGTCATGGATTATGACAAAAGTATGGGTGCTATAGATGGATCAGAAATTATGATTACTTTTCTTGAATGTGTCAGAAAGACTCTACAGTGGTACAGGAAATTATTCTTTCATCTCTTATGTATTAATTCTGCTAAATTCTCAAATAATATACAGAACAAAATGTTTAAGATTATTGCTCTAGCTGATTTTCAGCTGTCTCTTACTCAAGAAATGTTTGGACAATACCACACTCCAAAAGTAACTAAAGTAGGATAACCAAAATTGGTAACCGGACCCTTACTCATTTACGGGGCACTTCCTTTCAACTGTTTCACTAACTGCTAAAGAAGTAATGTCTGCTAGAATGTGTCCTGAATGTTAAAATATAAATGTAGGGCCCCTGCCCCACAAAAAAATAAAGATACCAGGATGATGTATGCTAAATGTTATATAGGCTTGTGCAAATACCCCTACTTTGAAAAACATAATACACTAAAGAAATATTAAAATTACGGGAAGATGTAGTTTAATATTTATAGTAAAGTAGTGAAGTTGTTTCCAATAAAATTAATTTTGGTCACTGCTGCCTTGTAAATAGAAAAGATTTAAATATATTTTGTTCAATACTTCACTCTAAAAAGGTAAGTGGAGAAGCTGCTAATATTTTTAAAACACTAACAATGCGAATTAGTGGCCATTCTTATTCTTAGCCATGTGCCTATATTGTAGGCAGTATGTAACAAGACTTTTTTAAATTTAAAATTCTTAACATGTGGGTCACCTACAATTATGTACAAGAAGTTTAATATAAGTTTTAGAATATATACTTTAATTTTAAGCATTGTAATATATTCCATTGTGTAAGGACTATGATACAATGAAGCACAAAATTAATATAATTTTGAGTCAAACTAATACTCAATGCTCCACTTATTGCTAGTATTTACCTAGAACGCATTTCGTTAGGATCTTCCTAACATCATCAGTGTTGTCCACTAATGGACATCGGTTTAGTGAACTCCTCGGAGGTGACACACCTATATATTCAATTTGATATATACCAGATTATATATGATTTTCAAAAAATTCACTTACCCTCCATGGGCCTTTGATAAATTCAAAAAAGCCTTCAAAAAACAAAACATTCAACTAGCACCAGTCAACCATTTCTCCTTAAAAAACCTAATTTGCTCAAACATCAAAGATGCCATTCCATCTATCAAAAAGTCTGGTATATATCAAATTGAATGCTGTGACTCTAGTCAAATTTACATTGGAAAAATCAAAAGAAATTTAGAAACAAGAGCAAAGGAACACTTTAGGAACATAAAATACAAACAATTAAAAAAATCAGCAGTTGCCACACATTTTTGGGGAAAAAAACTACAACATAAATCCAGAACCATAACTACATCAGGAAAACAAGAACTATCCACATGGGAACAAATCTTCATTTCAAAAAATAGGAACAAAGTATCCAATTTTGACATCCCCCAGAAAGATTTGTTCAGCAAGTTCCTTGAACTGCCGCCAGAGGAGACCTATGACAAAATATTGTCAACTACACCAATGAGAACCAGTCGATGGCCAGTTGTGGATGGAGGCAAAGTCTCTGAAACATGTTCCGGAAAAATTTAAAAGTAAGTGTTGTTTAGTGTCATTAATTGACTCCCTTTAAATTTAAATGCAATGTTATTAGAAAAATTCCTTAGTATTAGTTGTGTAAACACTCGGGCTCATTCATCTGTTATGAATGTTACTGACATATAATGCGAAGTATCTTCTCGTGAAAATTGTACTAAGCATTTGGTCTCATCCATGCCCTGCAGAATGAGGACAGTAATAGAAATGGAGGGTTCACACACCTGATACTAATTTCCATTTTTATTTGATTTTATACATATAGAAATAAAACATTTCAGTTAGCTTAAAAACAAAGTAGAGTGTTTCAGTTTCTAGTGTGAGCATAAATGCCATAAAATCAAGTAAACCGTAGCAAATGGAAGTTATATTACAATATGTGTAATACACATTTCGTATTTCTAGAATAAAATAAAAATAAAAATAAAAATGATGTCTGGGATTCAAACCTTTGAAGGTCTAACTCCTATATATTTGTCTACTGCACAGCTATCAGTGCACGTTTAGTAACTGAGACTCAATTTTGAGTCAATTACATTGGCCTGCAAACACTTTTTTTTTTTTTCTCTGGCCAAAGGTTGAAGAGCTGATTTACTCTAATCTAGGTGTGCTGATTTCAAATATGTAAACTGTTTTTGCCCATCACGTACAGTCTGTATACTATCTCCTGTATCCTTTAGAGGCATTTAACATTTTAGCAGCATAGTGTACAGACGAATACGTTTACATAGCACTACCTGGTATGGCCAAAGAATAACAGTGTCTCTCTCAGTCCAAGACGTTATAAAAGGTTTGAATTCAAAGGAAGGAAAAGAATCGATCATTCAATATTCATATAATCTTAGTGATCAAATAGCATCATATGACGAGTACACGGATATTGGTCTACCACTAAAATCATTTCCACTAAAATCTCAGAACTGAATTTTTGGGTAGAATGCAACACTTTCCATACATACTGTATGTACGTAGTGGAGAATGTAAAAATAGCTATGGGTAATTACATACAAGTCAAATAAAAGTTTGTTAACTAATTTCCAATCTAAACAGTGAACTTATACTCTGTCTTTAAAAAAAAATACACTTAAAAAAATGGAAAACATTCTAAGACCTTTCAGCTGCTTACACTGCTCTTGTCTATTATAACACTAGTTCAAGCCAGGGAACAGGCTCTCGTCGCTCGCTGCAGAACAAAATTGGGCTACGCCGCTGCGGTCTGTTTAACTGGATTTATCCCTTCGCATTCTGCAACTATTCTAACGCACGAAGGGATATCTACTTAACTAAAAGACGGAGCAGTTAGGCCACCTGTTATACATGATCGTCATATACAGCTGTATTCTTGTTCTCGTGTATAGCATTATTATGCAACGTTCAAGGTTCTATTCTTAGATTGCAAAAGAAATTGATTTATAGCTAGGTTTGATGTATACTTTAATATTTGTTGGTGTATTCGTTTTCTAAATAAAATTCATAAAATTTTTGTAAAAATGTTAAAATTTATTTGAAATCAATATAAAAATATCATTTATGACAGCTCCTCATGATGCCTGTAGTGGGCTTAGGTGGGGCACGCAGTGGTTTGGGGGGTATGCTTTATCCCGAAAAGTACTTTTGCGCAACGGAGTTAGTAGATACTTAAGTTACTGTATGATAGGTCTCCAGAAATACACGATTTTTGTATTGTTTCATAAATGTGCGTAAAGTTCAAGAGCAAGGCATAGAATCCTGAGATTGTACTCTGACTAGAACTTTCGTGCTACACAGTGTAGATTCTGGGACTTTTCAGTTTTGATGCAAAAGCAAATGGTACTTCAGATTTCTCATCACTTTATTTTGCCTTTCTTACACAGGAGGAGAAGCGGCAATTTTATCTTTTTAATCCCATACAGAAGGTAGAGGAAGCAACCCATTCATCTGTATTTCACCTTAAAGGTCAAAATCATTATCTCACCGGAAACGCAACTTCAGGATATCTTAACAAGAAACGATTTCAGAATTGTATGTGTCGAATGCATATAAAGCTTTTAAAGGTGGCTTGTAACTTTTAGTGTTTCAAGTAGGGTTTTCATTATATCTTTCATTCCAGAAAGCTTTCTACTTAGAAAATTAACTGCTAAGATCTTTTAGGTTAACTGGGTTCTAGAGTAGATTAGTGTTATTAACAGAGAATGCATCCTGTTCCATAACAGTTCTATATAAAAATCGCAGATATGTCAAATTGTGTACAATCAAGGCTCTCCCCCTGAAAATAACAAAGTACATGAACTGCACAAATATTTATGGTTTGCATCCATCACAATGTAACCTCAGCACACCTTCTTGCAATACCGATAGTGGTTAAGTGAAATCTGTAGGACATTTATTTCAAAAACTTTAAAAAATATATGTAGTGTACTGTGCCTACTACTAATTCTGCAATCATAAAAACTTATAATGAAGAACTGGATCCATAAAAAATATAGGTCAATGATCACTAGTTTCACAATGAATATATGGTATTTCTGTTATACTATAAATACAAATGAATTGTAAATTTGTTACATAAAATGATATTATTGAGTAAAAAGTGTGTATTATTATCAATTAATTATATATAAATTATTTCACTCTGTGAATGATACACTCAACCAACATAAGTGTGCCATGAAAATTACTAACTTTATTTTTTAAACATTTCAAATTGTTGAGCATTGCATCGCATTCATATAGGTGTTTTTTTTTATTTTTTTTTTTTTTTTTTTTTTTTTTTTATTTTTATTATTTGCCTTTCATTTCCTCTGGATTGAACCTGACAGCCTGTGGTATAGTTGCACCTAACCTGCATCATCTGGATTCAAGTTTTGCTGCCTGATTATGTCTCTTAGTTCATCCGTTCAAGAGCAATACTGTGCAGTACCGGATATAAAATGGAAAAACTGTAAATATTTCTGTTCAATTTGGTTAGTTATTGAGTCAACTTTGATGCATCACTTACTCATTTAATAAAGAAAACATATTTCAAGAGCTATTATTTCCCATCCTCAGTTTCTAGTCAGCTCAACAACTAACTAAATTGTTAGTGCACATCACTGTCACAAAGTTCAACATATAGAGTTTTAATGGTAAAAAGTTAAGCATCTGTTATATCTTAAGTAAGCAAATTGTAAATTAAAATGCATTTTTCTCCTTTGCATTATTAGGATGATGCTAATAATTACTATCATTAATTAAGACAGTGACAAAATTCTAAGACAAAGCAATTAACCTCATTTACGTTCTGAGACTTACTTGGGGCTGAGCAGTTCCTGAATAAGCTTATCTCGGTCTTTGAAACACCCAAGACTAGAAATTGCTTGAAGCACATCAGGATCCATGGCATCAATACTAGGAATGATGTGAGTTTGAACCACTTCCATCATAGGTAATTCTAATTCTAATTCTCCTTTCCCTCCAGCTGTTACCCATGGATGACGATTGATATCTGCCAGCTGAAAAATTTCCATTTTCTTTATTATTTTGAGTACTGATTTCAAAGCATTAAATTTACTCATTGCACCCGGTATTACATTATATTTATGTTCCGAATGACTTAACCAGAACTAGAAAAGAAATAAAGCAAAGATGATTCTCCAGGTGAATTAGCTACTCCTAGTTATATTTCAGCTTATGCTACGTAGCAAATGCATCTTAGGCTTATAGACTGGTTCACACAACTGAGAACAGAAACCAGTATGGAAGCAAAACAGCATACAGCATTTTAGTTCACAATAGGTCGGGAATGAGCACAAGACCATATTGATAGCAAAGTAGAACGTCAATTTTATACGTTGGGATGTAATTTGATTATAAGTGACCTATGATATTTTTTCACCTGCTTCCAATTCAGCCAAAATAATGCAGGTTAGTCAGTGCTAAAATTAAATAAAGCAAAGATTTTCTAACCACAGATCTACAACTATCTCCAATTTCTCTAGTCATAACAAGTAGCATGCCTTTATTAATAGCTTACATTATAGATATTTGTTTCTCTGTTAATTTCTACTAAGTCTTACTGATGAGAGCACTAAACCACAATGGAGAACAGATGTGCAGCAGATCTGCTCGTGCAGAAATGAGGAAAAAGGAGTTAAGTACCGTGGAAAAAAAAAAAAGAAAAAAAAAAAGAAAAGCAGATGGGAGGCAATGAGATTTAAGCAGAAATGAAGGAGGGGGAATAATGTAGAGTTGGAGAAGGTAAAAAGAAAGCTGATAAAAATGGAAAGAATGCAAAGTATGAAAGACTAAATGAGAAGATAACACTCTAATAATTTCTGGAGAGGAAGTGAAAAAGGAGTGGGAGCATTCCAGGCAATACAAGAATTATTAGCGAACAGATTAGGAGTGAATATGAGAGGCTTTAAACTGTGTAATACATTTAGAAAGTGGCAAACTGGAAGGCAAAAGAAACATATTGGTGAAATTCAGCTATATAAATTGGCAACAGAAGTATTAAAACTAGCAAAAAATTTAAGAGGAACACCTACTTATATCAAAGGATCTATCAAACAAGCAAAGTGAACAAAGGAGAACTCTAACTGAAAAAGGGAGTAAGACAAGGAAACAAGGATTTTATGCATTTATATGAACCAGCAAACTGTGGAGTGGCAAGGGAGTGGCTGAGCAGAAAAGCGGCATATGCAACATCAAAGAGGCAGAGCATACGAGTGTTGACGCAGCAAAAGCAACCAAACTGACTTTGATATCCAGGGTGAATGTCCAGAATACACATGGAATAAATGCAACATGCGTTGATGGAGCAGAAGTGATGAACAGTACAAATGGAAAAGAAGAGGGGCAAAACTCAGAAACTGCAACTGGGAAAAAGTAAATAAGGAAAGATGAAATTGCATTAAGGCCAATGCAGAGTCAAATGAGTGTGCGGACATAAGGGATCAGGAAAAAGCACAGTGGACCCACAGGATTAGAAAAGGGCAAGAATTAGACAGGAAAGGTCGAGATGCAGGGGCACATTGGCAAAGTGAAAATATAGATATTACACATAAATTGCAAAAAGAAATAATAGAATGGAGTCATGAGAGATAGAGGAAAAAATATGAGCAAATGTGATGAAATAACAGGTAATCAGGGGTAAGGGAAAAGCAGCAAGTAAAGCTTAATAACTGCAATGTGAAAAGGTGAGGTAAGAAAAAAGGGAGAAGTGAGGTTAAGTAAATCCAAACTGAGGGAAGTGATAGTAATAATAAGTTAAAATAAGAGGTAAATAATGGTCAGGGAAACTTAAAAATTTCACATAGTGAAAAATTGATATGGCTGGACAAACTGCAGAAAAGAAAGAGAGATTGAGTGAGGGTGTGAGAAATACAGGAGAAGATTGGAGAAAATGTGAAAATAATAGGTAACTGGAGGAAGGATTGAAAAACCGGTCAGTGAAGCTTATAATTTGTGATAGAAAAAGCGGATGCAAGAAAAGAGGAGATATGCAAGTGAGAAATATTGAAAAGTTGGGTTAAGTAAATGAAGACCCAGTGAATAAATAGTAATAAGAAGTCGAAACAAGTGGTAATAATTAACAGGGATACACAAAAATCTGACAAAAAGCAAAAGCTAATGCACAATAGAAAAGTGAAAGGAAAGTTACTATTAAAAAAGGCAAAAATGTATCAAGTATGTAAATATGAGGGGGTACCCCAAAGGGGCCAGGACAGCTCAGGGATAGCCCAAAATGTATTTGTTTTAGTGCTTAGTAAGCTATATCATACCACTTCTTACTGATGCAAATGTTTTTAAGGCAACAACCAGATTTGAGTCACATATAAACAAACTATAAGCAACACTTTCTCTAGAAGAACCAATTCTCAATTAATCTGAAGTAGTCATGATCCGCATTTGATGAAATTTCTTCTGGTTTAATTTTCCATCTGTGTAAGTTGGATTCAAAAGAGCTCTAGTGGCTGTTCATTATAACTGCTTGAATAATTTCTACAGTGAAGAGTCTAATTGCACAATATGTATCTAATATGCTATCCCTGAAACAAGAAAGTTATATACATAAAATATGAAGTTGTTAACAGTGAAGCAAACAAATATATACAAATATAATAATTTGTAACTTAAAACTTCACTTATCTTATAAGAAATGATAATTCTTATAAATTCTCCAGGATCGCAATTTCATGTATATTCATACACATCTTCAGCTGGAAGATTACCATCATTTCTTATAAGGTAAGTGAAGTTTTAAGTTACAAATTATTATATTTGTATATAAAGAAAGTTATATGTTTGACCAAGTCTTATTTCCTATTCTTGGAAGCTGGGAAAACTTCCCTTTAATTGTAAATGCTCACATTATCATACATGTATTTAAAAATTGTCACTCTTATTCTGGTTTCCATTTTCTGTAACTGTTACCAGCTTTCTCTTTGTAATCCACCTATCTGCATTTTTTAATAGAAGTATAAACACTCAAAAGAAAAAGCAATTCAAGCAATGAAAGGTATGGTGGATTAAAGTCATCTCCAAAACATACCATTCTTACACTGTGAAATATATAAATTCTCTACAGCATACACAGTGTTCATTTTTATTTGTTATTTCCCGCCCACCGATTGAGCAAGACTGATGTCACAGTTGACTGATGAGTCTATCTTGAAATCATAGTGCCCTCTATGGAGAAGCAGTAATTTTTGCGGAACAGTAAGCAAATTACAGCACTCTGATTGTGGTTGTGCTAGTAACTCGTAAAACCAGCTTTCCCTGGATATGAACACAGAGCACTGTGTCTTCATGGTTGAAATGTTACATTCGTACTGGCATTAAATTGTTGCGACATATAAATATAATTTAAACCGCTGCATAGAGGAGTTTATGCAACACTATCCGGCATTCAGACAAGTCTCTTGGAGCGTAATGTTGTCAAAAGTATCCAGATACTGTCAAATTGACATACTTTTGTTTGCAACATAAACTTCTTACGTTTTATCAATATATGATATAAATTTTTTGTCATTCTCATGCTTAATTTAAATGTCTATTAATGTTGATATCCTTATGTCTTTTAAAACCAATAGGTATGTCAAACATTTCCAAGTTACAGGATCAGTTACTCGTAAAAAGAGAGACACTGGATGCTATAAAGTGACTGGTCCCAATCTAGAAGCAATAAATGTGATGACAGAGAGACCTCAAGCATACCTTCTCGCAATACAGTGTTTAAGGGGAAGAGAGAAAGGAAATATATGAACATGGACACATAAGGCTATGTACTAAAGATATTTTCATGTTTAGACTTGCATAAAAGCTTTTTACATATTGTTACACTAATTTATTTTTCATTCCTAGTACTTGTTTGAATAGTTTTCTTGTTTGTAATTAAGTTATATTGTGAGGAAACTGCGGGTGATAGAAAAGAATTGAGATCAAATTGAAATATTTCATTCAATGTGACAGGTTTACAATATGCATATATGTCTACTATAACACAAAAACAGATGTTCATTCTGAAATAAAGTGTTCATTGACGTATCATTTCATATATTCTTCATAGTATACTTTTATGGCTGCATAATTAGCTTTGCAGTGTATTGCATTGCAGTATACAGATTTTTTGAAAACAGTTATCGTATCTAAGCACCAGGCGCAATTACCCACCCTAATATTATGCGGGCAGACCCACCTCTCAAATAGTATATTTACCTGCCGGTAGAGGGAGGCCTCTAAGTTGCTGTCAGCACATCAAGTACGATTGCAACCTGCTAGGGGAATCATATATAAACTCGCTCCATCAGCGATGCTATTGATGACGTCAAGTTTTGCGTGGTAAAATCACAGATAAAAATGAACACACTGTACTTTGATACATACCTGTAATGCAACTCTTGCTGAACAGTGTTTGCAATGTAGAAAATGATACACAGTTGGAATAGCAATAGACAAATATCAACAAGAGACAGGATTATGCCCAAAATGAATTATGTACAATCACATAAAAAAAAAAACTAAGATAAGTTTTGTATTAAGTTTCTTCAAATTTTTCAATAAATGCTGCAGTTAATTTACATCTAATTAGAAGAGTTACAGACTATAAATACTAAAATATGTGTCTTTGATTTCAGTATTTTGTTTTCTGTTTAAAGAAAATTTTAACTCATTGAACTGAATTTAAGATTATTAAAATTAATTAATTAATGTTTATAGATAGCCAAGCAGCCATTAAGGCACTTGAAGCTGTTCGGATTACATCCAAAATAGTTTGGTATTGCCACACACTTCTCCTGAAGCTCTCTAAGTACAAAGTTGTTAAAATAATATGGGTACCTGGGCATGCAGGTATAGAAGGTAATGAAACAGCAGATAAACTGACAGATAATGAAAAGGGTCAGAAACAACATTTGTAAGCCCAGAACCAGTGTGTGGGATCTCTTATAGACAAGCCCGACACTGTATAGAGAAATGGGTACAAAAGAAACAAATGAAAAACTGGATAAATACTCTAGGATGCAGGCTTGCTAAAGAACTAATGCAGAGTCCAAACAAAAAGCAAACTAAAAAGCTGCTGGAAAATATAAACCTCGTCCAATATGTAAATAAATACGAATAAAGAATATTGAAGCTCCCTCAGCAGGGAAAATATAGGATGGCTGGTGGGACTATTGACTGGACACTGCCATCTTAAAAAGCACCTACATAGAATTGAAATGATAAGAGACAATGGATATAGAAAATGCAATGCAGCAGAAGAATCAGCTGAACACATACATTTTCAATGTGAGGCTCTGGGAAGAACTAGAATCACTACACCAGGTTTACCTGGTGAAGAGAGAGGAAATATCCGAGAAGACCCAATAAGGAGGGCTTGCAACTTTTTGAAGGGAACAGGTATAACTAGGTGGGTATGAAGGAAATTACATGGTAGCAAAAGATCTTTGAGGTCGACACTAATGGGAACTTTCAAAAGAGACCCCATGAATAAAAGAAGAATAATTCATGTGATCTTTTTTTAGGTAATAAAGTTAGTCAGAATATAATAAGAACACAATAGTATATATATATATATATATATATATATATATATATATATATTGTATTTAAGATCTTATCAAGGTACTAAGTGTTTAATGCAACTTCAATCTTATTCTATTTTTGTCTTTTTTTCACCATAAAAATAAAAATATAATTCATGTGATCTTTTAGGTAATAAAGTTAGTCAGAATATAATAAGAACACAATAGTAAATATATATATATATATATATATATATATATATATATATATATTGTATTTAAGATCTTATCAAGGTACTAAGTGTTTAATGCAATTTCAATCTTATTCTATTTTTGTCTTTTTTTCACCATAAAAATAAAAATATCCTCAAATTTTGTAGCACAATCAATTGTAGCTTTGCTTATTTGACCACCTAGAAGCTCAAATTTGATATTTAAATATGCATACACTTGTGTGTAAACAGAGTATAAAATTTTAAAATATTATTTTCTCAACATCTTGTTTTCTTATATGTTCAACAAACTAATATATTTTATGGTGCAACTATGTTCAAATTCTTTCAGACTAAGAGTCCAATCTTTGACAGTTGATGATAAATATATATCTAAACAGCAATGACACCTCATGAGTATTTTTCTTGGTGAGGTCAAATGTGAAGATGTTTGTATTGAAAGTAGAAGTGGTGTTATACCTTTTGAAACAGGTCACCTTTAGTTGCATTGTCAAAAGCACAGCAATAGAAGATGAGTCAAAACACTCTACATTTTTAAACATCAATAGAAGATAAAATAGAACACACTAAGTAGCAGTATTACTTGTGCAAGAGCTGAGCACATCTATTCTTCTGGACAGCAAACATTTCAGTCACTCTAGTGTTGAAGTTAGGGATTTCACCAATTTTCTTTGTGAATGGCATAAACAGCCAAGGAATTAAGCCTAACTTGAAATATTTAATTCTACAATGTAATGAAACTTCTCTCTGCCTCAGCTGTTAAAACTTGAGATGTTGGTGTAATTTTCAGCATTTTGTACACTTCAGAAAGGCTTCCTCAAAGGAGTGTCGTTTAAAAAACTGAAGAATTCACCAACTTACGAGATATTGTATCATCATTATGATACAACACTGATAGTTCATTTTTTTTAACTTTCCATAGCAGATGATGGGATTATAATTTAATGCAAATTTTCTCACAGTGTTGGCAGAAAAATTTTCTCTCAATGTAATAAATTTCTTTGGGTCAATAATACCAAAAGTAATGAATATATGAGACTGTTGGAATCGTCCTTTTATTTGGCTGACCAGTGTGTCACACACTTCTTTGGCATCTGAATTCGGTTGTCTTCTTGAGGGAGGAGCGATATCAACCTGGTATCATCTAGTCTTCTTGCAAATTTCAGACACAGCCTGGTTCAAAATACTGTAAAGCATTAGATACCATAATACGATCAGCACTTTGCATGTAAATTGTGCCGTACAGAATGTGAACATTTTTCATAATTCCATAGAAAAAATTTAGAAGAAAAGGTTCTCAATTGTTTAGTAAATTCTTCAAACCAAGAGCATCCCTTATTGTTACATTATCCCACCCATCTTCCCGCTCAATCTTCTCAAAACATTGTAGTAGAATAGGAATAGGAATAGGAATAGGAACAGGAATAGAAATAGAATAGAATGTTATTTATACATACATTCATTAATGCATTACCATTTACACATTCCTAGCACATAACAAACTTCTTAAATATGTAAAATATGAGGCTATTAACAGTGAAGCAAACAAATATATACAAATATAATAATTTGTAACTTAAAACCACTTATAAAAATGATAATTCTTATAAATTTAAGTTCTTATGTGAACTTCTTGTTCACATCCGATGTACCCTTCCTACCTGCTTGCCTTAAATTTTGGTCTCAATACAAACAACCCCTGGCTTTCCATATATTGATGATCCTCTGTTCTCCTTCATCCCTCATTCCCATTTCTCTAACCTTAATTATTAGTTATACTTAATGATTCTTTACCATTTCTCTCTGACTTTCCCCAAATAAACACCTATATTTCTTACATTATTTTCTCCTTTTACGGACAAAATTTTCCTGATTAGTAGTACTTCTCCCCTCTTCTTAAAACTGTTCCACTTTTGATGCCAAAATTGTTCTCTCCATACCTTTGTTTGTTTGCAATATAGTATGTAAATGACAAGTATTAAAAAACCAACTACAAATAGTTTCTGAGATTAATTTTGATGTCACTGTTACTAAATTCCTCCAAACACATACAATTGACTATCAATATCTTCTAATCTTGATTCTACTTCTTTCCAAAAGCCTCTATAACAATTCACCCCATTCCTCCAAATATGCCCCATATAAATATGTTTGTTCCATCAATTCCCTTACTTTTTGTGTGCAAGATCCTTCCCATTTGCTTGGGATTCTATTATAGGCTTCTATTTTGAGGATTTGTTTCCCTTGAAGTGGCCTGGGCTTGCTTTTTGCACATTACATAATCTAAAATTATACTGAAGTTGGATTTCAAACAAATGCAGCTATTTCATAAGTTTATATTTCATAAATTATATTTTATAATTTATATTCATAAATTATATTTCATAAGTTTCCTGTAACCCATATTAAAATAATCCTCCTAAATATTGTCAAATTTTTATCATTAATACACTGTAGCACCTTGAGTTGTGATATTTTTGGAGTTGAAGGTGAGTATTCATTTTGATTTCATTTATTTGCTGTAGAAGACATTCCAGAACTGTTGGAATCCTCATACTCATGTGCAGTTTCTTCTCCGCTGTCATACTTACAGTTGGTATCATTATGTAGTTTTGTTCAATTCCTACAGTACTTTTGCATTATGATGTCACATAACATGCATGCAATGTCTCATTCTTCACTCCTATTACATCCTCCATATCTAGGGCAAGTTTGATATAACTTTCTGCCCAGTAGGTTAGCAATGTCCTCAGGATTAACTGGCTTCAGTCTACTCATATTTGAGATCAGTACATGCACTTCACTACAAAACACTGTAACCATCTTGCTTGTACTTTCTGTATAGCTAAGAAGCAGTGAGGTAGTACACTGATCTTAAGATGGTCTGGCACCTTCATAGTATATTGTCACCCTGGCGGTAGACTCGCGAAGCCGATGATAAATGATGGCCGGTGGAGATTCAGAAAACTTCGGGGCCGATCGTTACCGGAAGCGAGAGACAGTTGAGTGTTTTGTTTGAAAAATAAACAGTTTTAGGTTAGCTAGCAAAT
The DNA here is from genome assembly GCA_030765055.1 of Mantis religiosa. Classification (NCBI taxonomy): domain Eukaryota; kingdom Metazoa; phylum Arthropoda; class Insecta; order Mantodea; family Mantidae; genus Mantis; species Mantis religiosa. The sequence goes on from CM060948.1 coordinate 84,395,816, forward strand.
TGTGATGTGAAGAATGTATTTGCTAGGAAAATAAAGTGCAGTTTTTGTGTTTGAAGCCTCGACTTTTGATTTTCACGAACCCACAAAGTCACAACTGGTGTCAGAAGTGGGATATACGACAATGGAAGCTGCATTGGCAAAGATTTTAGAGAAAATGGAAGAAATGAAGACGGCAAATGAAAACCTCGCTGCAAAAACAGAAGCGGCAAATAACAGCCTGGCCACGAAGCTGGAGACTACAAATGACAACCTGGCCGCGGAGTTGAAACCAATAAAGATCGAATTGACCACAGAAATGAGGGCAGCGAACGACAGCCTGGCCACGGAGATGAAAGCGGCAAACGAGGCCCTTGCCGTGAAGTTTGAAGAACAGTTGGCCGGCGTGAGGGATAACGTGACGGAGCTGGGCAAGCGGATGGGCCAAGTGGACGAGCGCGTCGAGGACCTGGCGAGCCGCGTTGACGACCTGGAGGGAAAGGCCGACAACAGCGTCAAGTCCCTGAACGCCATAGTAGAGGACGTCGTCGGCAGGAAACTGAAGGATTTGAAGGCCGACGCGCCGGGACGCGACACAACATCTGCGCGCGTCAAACCGCCGAAATATGACGGCGCGTCAACATTTGAGGTCTTCCGCCGCCAGTTCGACACAGTGGCCAAGCACAACAGATGGTCACCGGAGGAGGAGGCCACACAGCTAATAGCCAGCCTCCAGGGACGGGCCGCGGAAGTCCTAAACGCGGTGCAGACAACGGCGGCGCCCAAGGACATCTGGGAGGCCCTGGAGAATCGTTTCGGGAACCACCGCTTAGGCGCAGCGTACCGCAGCCAACTAAAGGCAAGGTCACAGCAGCCGGGGGAGACGCTGCAGGAGTTAGCCATAGCGATTGAGCAGCTAGCTGGCAAGGCCTTGGTTGACCTGCCACTGGAGTTCGTATCCCAGGAAGCCGCCTACAACTTTGTCGACGGGGTACGGGACACTGAGATTCGTCAGCGCCTAATGCTCGGCGATTATAAAACCATCCACGAGGCGCTGACAGCGGCATTAAGGATGGAGGCGGCCAAGGTAGCATCTATCCCGACGTCGAGAACGAGGAGTGTCCGTTACGCCGGAGACAGAAGACCAGCTGTGGGACGCCGGCGAACACCTAATGGCCTGTGTTGGGGGTGTGGACAGCCCGGACACCTGCGGAGAGCCTGCCCACACCAGGAAGGGCAGCGGGAAGAACGAGTAAGGCCCGGCGTGGAGAGGGACACGTCGGCGCCATCACCATCCCCTCGAGTGACGCTGCGCGCCGTCAGCCGGCGTATGGATGACAGCCTCATCGCGGACGGCTGGGTAGGAGGAAAGCCGTGCCGCGTGCTAGTGGACACTGGGGCAGCCGTGACCATCATCAGACCTGACGTGGCGAATGGTTTGCCGACGAGGAAGCCGAGCCGATCATACCAGCTTGTGTTGGCATCGGGCGACACCTTGCCTGTGGAGAAGGAGGCCCTGCTGGAGCTGACCTTGGGACGGAGTGCCGTGCGTCTGTGGGTGTTCGTCGCGAAGGTGGCTGAGGAGGTGATTCTGGGACTGGATGCCCTCAGGAGCCACGAGGCGACGGTCGACGTTGGCAGGAAGGTCCTGAGGCTCAACGGAGAAGAGGTTATACTCCGTCAACCAGAAGAGCGCCTTGGAATTTGCAGGGTCATCTTGAACGAAGACGTGGTTGTCCCCGCGAGGAGCGAGGTGATGGTGACAGCGCGACCGGAAGGCCAGACAGCACGTAGGGTCCAGAGGCAGCAGGAGTACGACTTCACCTCGGAACATCGCAGAGGGAAGAGTCACGGTAACGCGGACGCTATGTCCCGAAGACCCTGTACAGAAGAGTGCGGCCAATGCACAAGAGTGGAGGGGAAGGAGCGTGCCGTAGCAGTTCGAGTAGTCACGGCAGTGCCTGCGGATGGCTGGGATAGCGCAGGCCTGAGGAGGGAGCAGCTGGCGGACACAGACTTGGGGCCACTCTTGAGGGATGAGGAGAACCTGGTGGACCACCTCCACGACATGCACGAGATGGCTCGCCAGAACATCCAGAAGGCGAGCGATCGCATGAAAACCCGATACGACAGGCAAGCCAACAGCCAAGGGTTCCAGCAAGGTGACCTGGTCTGGTTGTACCGCCCGATCCGGACCAAGGGACGCTGCCCGAAGCTTCAGCAGCCATGGCAAGGACCGTACCGTGTGGTGAAGAGGATTAACGACGTGGTCTACCGCATCCAGAAGGTGCCCCGAGGAAAGATGTTGGTGGTACACCTGGATCGCCTGGCCCGCTACGAAGGCGCTAATCGGGACGACCAGCCTTGAGGAGGGAGCAGTGTCACCCTGGCGGTAGACTCGCGAAGCCGATGATAAATGATGGCCGGTGGAGATTCGGAAAACTTCGGGGCCGATCGTTACCGGAAGCGAGAGACAGTTGAGTGTTTTGTTTGAAAAATAAACAGTTTTAGGTTAGCTAGCAAATTGTGATGTGAAGAATGTATTTGCTAGGAAAATAAAGTGCAGTTTTTGTGTTTGAAGCCTCGACTTTTGATTTTCACAAACCCACAAAGTCACAATATTTACAAATGAATGATATTAATCAGGGGAAAGATATAATGGACATAAGATCCCATACACTGTTTTATAGTGGTAAAGAGAAAGGAACAAGGGAATTTGGCGTGGCCTTCATAGTAGATAGTAAAATCAAAAAGAATATATTGGACTTCAAGCCCATTAATGAAAGAATATGTACTTTAAGAATAAAAACAAAGTTTTTCAATGTAAGCTTTATAAATGTGCATGCCCCTACGGAAGAAAAAACAGAAGTAGAAAAGGAAATTATTATTAAATTTTAGATGAGTCGCGTTTTTTACACATCTGCTTCACTTTCGTACCTATTTTGAGGACATGTTTCGCAAATCTTCGCTTGCATCTACGGCTCTTGTGCTACTGACGCTAGATCCAGCGGTGTGGGTAATTCTGGGGTTGTTGCTGCCATCTGTTGATTTAGTGATGAACTGAAATGTGGGATTCTCTTCTAGCGGGATTTCAAAGTTCATTAGTTGGTTTTTATGTTTTTCTATGTATATCCTCTCCCATATGACGAGTTCACTATGTTTTTGTACGTATTTTAGTAATTTTGTGCTATCTTCAATTTCATGATTTTCAGACCAGAAATGAGCTGCTATTGCGGACTTATCAATATTTTTGTATCTTAAGTGCCTGAAGTGTTCTTTCTTTCTAGTGCCTATGTTCCTTTTTGTCCTTCCTATGTAAATTTTTTCACAGTCTTTACACTTAATTTTGTAAATGCCTGACTTTTCCTCTGGTTTTATCTTATCAGTATTATTACTGTGAAGTAGGTTTTTAATGTTGTAATTGTTTTTTGGTGCCAATGTTATATTGTATTTCTTGAATATTTTTTGGAACTTTTTTGTGGCCCAGGGGTGGTAAGTAAATTTAGCAAATCTAGTTTCTTGTTTTATTGGTGTGAGAGCTGTGATCTGTTTTAATTTCTTTTGAAGTTTGAATAATTTTAGTTTTTTATCTACAAGGTTTTTTCCATATCCATTTTTGATTGCAGTTTTTAAGATTTGATGGTATTCGTTTTGATATTCTTGTTGGCTGAGAGGTAGATTTACTAATCTGTGTGTTAGACTGTTGATGGTTGCATGTTTGTGTGGAATTGGGTTGAAACTATTTGCTTTGATGTAATTATCTGTGTGTGTTGCTTTTCTATGAATGCCAAATTCTAGTTTTTCATTGCCTTTTTTGATTTTAAGGTCTAAAAAAGGTAGAGTACAGTCCTCTTCAGTTTCTACTGTGAATTGTATGCTGGGTTCTTGCAGGTTGAGTAGTTTCAAAGCATCATCTATTAGTTTGTAGGGCACTATTGCAAAGATGTCGTCTACGTATCTGTACCATGTTTTAAACATATGAGGGAAGGCTTTAGTAATATGTGTTTCGAAAAAGCTCATGTATAGATTGGCCAAAAATGGTGATAATGGGCTTCCCATAGCTAGTCCTGAAATTTGTTTATAATATTTTCCATCGAAGACAAAATAATTTTGATGTATACATAATTCAGTCATTGCCACATATTCTTCTATTGCATTGGCATCCAGGTTTATAGAATTTAGCCATTTTTTCAGTTGAATCAAAAGTTTGTCTAATGGAATGCTAGGGAAGAGGGAGCGGACATCAAAGGATACTAAAGTGTCATGAGGTTTAAGTTTAAGATTTTGAATTTTTTCTACCAGGTCTAAAGAGTTTTTTATACTCTGAGTATGGAATTGTGGAAAGGACTGAAATTTTTTGGTTAGATAAAAAACTAAAATTATTCAAACTTCAAAAGAAATTAAAACAGATCACAGCTCTCACACCAATAAAACAAGAAACTAGATTTGCTAAATTTACTTACCACCCCTGGGCCACAAAAAAGTTCCAAAAAATATTCAAGAAATACAATATAACATTGGCACCAAAAAACAATTACAACATTAAAAACCTACTTCACAGTAATAATACTGATAAGATAAAACCAGAGGAAAAGTCAGGCATTTACAAAATTAAGTGTAAAGACTGTGAAAAAATTTACATAGGAAGGACAAAAAGGAACATAGGCACTAGAAAGAAAGAACACTTCAGGCACTTAAGATACAAAAATATTGATAAGTCCGCAATAGCAGCTCATTTCTGGTCTGAAAATCATGAAATTGAAGATAGCACAAAATTACTAAAATACGTACAAAAACATAGTGAACTCGTCATATGGGAGAGGATATACATAGAAAAACATAAAAACCAACTAATGAACTTTGAAATCCCGCTAGAAGAGAATCCCACATTTCAGTTCATCACTAAATCAACAGATGGCAGCAACAACCCCAGAATTACCCACACCGCTGGATCTAGCGTCAGTAGCACAAGAGCCGTAGATGCAAGCGAAGATTTGCGAAACATGTCCTCAAAATAGGTACGAAAGTGAAGCAGATGTGTAAAAAACGCGACTCATCTAAAATTTAATAATTTTTCGCTTCACTGTGGTGTTCCAATACAGTTGAATCTCGATATAGAAAAGGAAATGTTTTACCAGGAATTGGAGGAAATATATGATGAATGTCCGATGAATGACATTAAAATAATAATGGGTGACTTAAATGCAAAAGTGGGTAGAGCAGAGATATACAGAGGAACAATAGGAAGACATAGCTTACACCAAACGTCAAATGATAACGGACAGAGATTAGTGCTTTTTGCAGCTGGGAAGAATATGGTCATAGCCTCCACATGTTATCCGCATAAAGAGATACATAAGCATACGTGGAAGTCACCAGATGGATTAACAAACAACCAGATAGACCACGTTTTGATTGACAAAAGAAATGCGAGAAATATACTAGATGTGAAATCATGCAGAGGAGCAAACTGTGATAGTGATCATTTTTTGGTCAAGATTAAATTTAGAAGTAAAATCTCCTATAAGAAAACGGAACGAGTTGAAGTTCCAAAGAAACTTAATATAGAAGAATTCCAAAACAAAGAAACTATCCAAAAGTATCAACAATATATAAAGGAAGAACTTGAAAGTATGGAATCAAGCACAATAGAAGGAAAATGGATAAAAATGAAGAAAGTGTTGTGGGAAGGAGCAGAACAGATAGTTGGATATGAACCAAAGAAAGGTAATAAACAATGGTTTGATGAAGAATGTAAAAAAGCAATAGACGAGAAAAATGGGGCATATAAAAAATGGATAGAAAGGCCAACAAGACAAAAAAGAGGAGAATATGAGAAGCTGCGGAAAACAGCAGATAAGCTATGTAGACGGAAGAAAAGAATTTATTTAGATAAACAGATAACAGAAATTGAAGAAAACATCAAAACCAAACAATTTAAAAAAGCATACAGAGAAGTGGGAATGATTAATAAGGAATTCAAACCACGAACAAACTTAATAAGAGGAAGAAACAATGAAATAGTGTCAAATGAAGAAGAAATAAGGAACAGATGGAAACAATATTTTCAAGAACTCCTGAACACCCCCATAGAAGAACGAAATATGGAATTAACACCAGAACAAGGAAGCGAAATAGAACCAAAACAGTTGCAGACGGAAGATGAACCACCAGACCAATTAGATGTAGCGATAGCCATTCAGAAGATGAAAAATAATAAATCACCAGGTATAGATGGCATTCCGGCCGAAATGTATAAAAGGGGAGGACAGACATTATTAAAAGCAATGCATGAGTTAATTACACAGATATGGGAAGAAGAAAGGATACCAACAGACTGGAAGAAAAATTTAATAGTACCTATATACAAAAATAAAGGAGACAAACTACAGTGCCAAAATTATAGGGGAATCTCATTGTTATGTACAGGCTATAAAATATTAACTTCACTCATAAATAATAGACTTCAGAAATACACAGAAAGTATAATTGGGGAGTATCAGGCAGGCTTTAGGCCTGGGAGATCAACCATTGACCAGATATTCACAGTTAAAAATATATTAGAAAAAGCATGGGAGCATAATATCGAAATACATCAAATAGTTATAGATTTCCAAAAAGCGTATGACAGCATTAAAAGAGGGAAGTTACTCTCTATAATGGGAAGTTTTGGAATACCAAAGAAACTGATTAGTTTAACGAAAGCAACAATGGTAGAGCTCAAATACCATGTTAAAATAGGAACAAGTATAACAGATGAGTTTGAAGTACATTGCGGTTTGAAACAGGGAGATGGGCTGGCACCTACCCTTTTTAACATAGCATTGGAATATGTTATTAGACAAATGCACGTACGAACAAACTCAACAATTTTCTATAAGTCAGTACAATTAATAGGGTACGCAGATGATATTAATATAATGGGAAGAACGAGGACAGCAGTATCTGAAGCATACAGAGAATTAAAAGAAGGAGCAAAAACAATAGGCCTGGAAATTAACATATCTAAAACAAAAGCCATGATACAAAGTAGGAGAAGAAAGTATACAGGAACACTGGAAATGGACCAACATAACATAGATATAGTAAGGAACTTTAAATATCTGGGAACAATAATTAACAATAACGATGAATCGGAAGAAATAAAAACAAGAATCTTAATGGCTAATAAAGTTTATTACTCACTTCACGCAATACTTAGATCTAAACAAATCCATAGGAACAACAAAATTAGGTTATGCAAAACATTAATAAAACCAGTACTGTGCTATGGAAGTGAAACATGGGTATTGACACAGAATTTGGAAGATGCACTAAAAACTTTTGAAAGAAAGATTCTGAGGAAAATATATGGACCAATACAGGAAGGAGGGCAATGGCGTATAAGATGGAATGAAGAATTGTACAGCATATATAAAGATATAAATATTGTTCAGGATATTAAAATCAGGAGGATGAGATGGGCAGGTCATATAATAAGAATGGAAGAAGGAAGAATACCAAAAAGAGTCCTTAATGGTAAATTCTACAACACAAGAGCAGTAGGAAGACCAAGAATGAGATGGGAAGATGCCATACAGAGAGACACACAACATATATTGGGAATACGAGGGTGGAGGAAGAGAGCTGAAAATAGAGAGGAATGGAGGCACCTGCTGAAGGAGGCCAAGGCCCAGAAGGGGCTGTAGCGCCACTCGAGAGAGAGAGAGAGAATGATATTAATAGCTATTCGAACAGGTACATTACATTACATTTTTAACATGTTTCAGTCTGTTCTAGCCATTCAAACTGGAGAATTTTCCTTGTTAGTCTGCATACAAAGCTGATACCTCTTGCTAAATCTTAAGTCCCTAATTTTGATATAGTTGTTCAATTATTACACATTACTTTTGCTTGATGGCAATTTTGGATTTTCTTTTCTTTAAATCCATGGTCTGTTGTCTAAAATCCAAGTATTAAAATTAATATCTCTTCCTGCTTCTGTTAAGTTCTTATGCTTTCTTCCACTTGGAGAAGACCCAAATCACTTGTAGCCCTATTTCTGTGTTCCTTAGCATATACAATTACTTGTAGTTTAAATGTAATTAAGTAACCATGTTGTTTTCCAGCAATAGTTTGTAAATTACTATAGCTAGACACAAGCATACCTTTGAACTGATCATAACAACTGCAGTTGGAACAAATATAAAAATCATTAATGACAGTGTGAGTGCAAACACTTAACTATATAACTGTAATGCTTTTACCTTCACAAAGAAACTAGCTGCTTAAAGGAAATGTGGAAATTTTGGGGAAATTTAATAAGTGACTTCCTATTGGAATATTACTCACCCTAAAAATGGACAATCTTTTCAAGAACAAAAGATGCATCTTATACAACGGTAAGTATGGCAATATGTGTTAAGTTTTATAGATATCAGTAGCTATGGCCAGCTAATTCACTTGGTTTACAAGCCTGCATACACATGCATGAAAAAGACTAGCTACACTCTCATATGCATATGCTCATGCCATCTCTCCAAGTCACATAAGTTTAATGAACTTCATAAGCATATCTATTTTACAGTATTAAAAAAGTACTATAAATTATGTCACAGAAAAGTAAATGATTACATTTTCCAAGAAACATATTACTACTGCATATTTAAATATTTCTAAGTTAACTTCATTTTAAATAAATGAAGATTACATAAATATAAATAGTTTTGCTCTATTTAAATTTTATAAACATAAAATAGTTGACTTACTGTAAGACGTTTTTCTGGATTCACCTCTATCATGCCTCTCAATAAGTTCTGACAGTCAGGTGGTACAAAATGTGGTATGTGGAAAACCCCCCTTTTCACTTTTTCTAATAACTGTCGAAGGTTGTCATCATCAAATGGAAGAGCTCCAACAAGCAGGGCATATAGAATAACACCACATGACCATACATCAGCCTTACGTCCATCGTATTTTTCACCCTAAGCAAATACATAAGAGTTTTACATTCTGAAACAGTAATGTTATACATATTTTAGCTATACAATGCACTGTGTCCTATTTAACTTTCCATTAAATAAAGCATTGTTTTTCACTAGTCTTACACTTTCTGTTAGGTTATATCCTCTTTTTAGGTATGATGCAATCTTGGTAACCAAACTGACATATTTATAAATGCCTCAGAATGGATAAAATGTTTGCTTTAAATAAACTCATTTTCTTAAATAAAGATTATACCAAGTGAAGTATCTCAATTGAAAACTAGTACCTTCTCGAAAAGCTTCCTTATCATAAATCTCCAGTCTTTCAGTTTATCTATAAATTAGGGGAAAGGTTTTAAATTATACATCTAAACTAAAATTAAAAACTTTGGAGCTCATTTCCTACAAAAGGAAATTACTTTTGCTTCAAATTTAAGGTCTTCATAAATATAAAGGAGGCCACCCTCCGTATTTCCTGTATGATTGTATAAATGTACATTTTATACCATTTATAATACTCAATTGCTGTAAATGTTTAAATTAAAAACTATAAACAAAAGATTTTCAACTTATGAATTTAATACTAATCAAAATTGTTTTAGTTACTATCTGCATCTGTTGAAAAATTTACACTCAAGCCTTTAATCTCTAAGTGTACAGAAGTCATATATATTCATAACTGTCTACAAAGTAGCACAAAGAAGTAAACTGAAATACTTTTATTTATTACAATTTACCATATATTGTACTGATAAGAATTTCTTTACACTGGCCATGTGTAGGATAAGAGTGGAAAGTTTAATCATATTTTTAAAAGTTCAATACCATTGCTAAAATCAAAGCATTCCATGCCAATGCTCTGTACCTGGAACAACTAAGATAATACCTTCAAATGAATATAATAACGGGGCCGTCCTTAGTTTATGGGATGATGTAAACAAAAACAAGTGTACATCTGTGACATCATTGGCTGTTTAGCCTTGTAACTCTCTGCATATGAAAAATATGGTTTGCATATCATTTTTAAAGACTTTACATCTAACACAAAATATATAAACAACTTCACATTATTACAAATGCAACAGTCAAACAGTAATTAATTAGTATTTGATTTGGTAAATGTGTCATTTGTATGTATTAATCAGAGTGCATGCTGTGCTTGCACAGTTTAAAAGAGAAGGAAATTAGAGAATCAGTTTGAAACATGGCTGCTTCTGTGTAATATGTAAAACATCTCAGAGAGTCATGCTTGATGTCCAAGATCAAGTCTCACTAGTGACAATATCCATGCTGTTCAGGAGCTTATTGAAGACTATCGCTGCTCCACAGTTCAAGAAATTGCATCAGAAGTGGGTGTGAGCATTGGTAGTGCTTATACCATTATTAGAAAGCATCTCAGCTTTAGAAAAGTTAGAGCTCAATGGGTTTCCAAAGTTATTAACCAAGCAGCAACAACAGGCTAGTCTGTGAGAGATTTTTGAATTGATTCCAGCAAGAAGGGAAGGATTTTTTGAGGCGCATCATTGCATGTGATGACATGAGTTCATCATTATACTCTGGAATCCAAAATGGCCAGTAAAGAGCGGCGACAAAAGGATGAAACCTGCCCAGTGAAGGCCAAAAAATGACACTGAGCCGAAATAGTACTAAGCGTTGCGCAACAGACAGAGGAATCTCCTGTTTACTCATGACAGAACCTAGCACAGTAACTAACCAAGCTAGTTCCCCTTCCTAACACACTGACCTTTGACCTCCCCCCCTACTCTGCCAACACACTCAGAACTGCTTACTCCGGATACGCAACAATTACTATTTATATCTGAATCACCCTTGTAGAGTCAGTTGCTTTGGCACCCAGCTGGTGCACAGTTACCAGAATACCAAGTGCTCTATTAATTGCTCCTGTTGTTTTATACAACAAGAAGTAACACATGTGTGGGGAGCTAATAGCTGAGTTCTTGATTATGAAGGAACATTTCTCCATAATTCATTCCCCACTTAAGCTCCACAACATTGGCTGTAATGATGAATGGCCTTTCACTGTGCTTCTCATTATGAACATTTTGGCAACTTACTGCAAAGTCTCTGCATCAGCAACACACCATCTGCTTGTTCATGGCATTAGACCTATAAACTTGGCACAGCTGACACATTTCAATCATGATATACTATGCACTCAAAAACTTCATCATTGAACAGACTTCACAAGTAGCAGGAGCTGGAAAATGAGCCTCCATTTTCAACTGCTGATATGAAACTACTTTGAAACCTCAGGACTTTTCACCGGAGCATGTGCAGGTCACGTTACTGCTCTTATCATATACACGCAGCTGCTTTGTACAACACATGGTTTTCTACCTGTGGGATAAGTGGAAAACTTATTGGACTTTATGGCCACACCTCATACACAATTATAATCCCACTTATAAATGCAGTTTTATATTTTGCAATGAGCTTTGTTAAGAAAAGAAAAGGCTTCAAACTTCATTTGTCACTTTTACCGTAAATATCTTTAGGTCTTTTATACAGTGTTGTGAAAGCAATTCTTCCCCTCTGTAAAATGGGGCACTTTGTTCCATTTATCCTACTGGACTAAACACTTTCCGAAACAAACACTGTATTTTGAACTCATTTTACCATAGGTGGGAATTATTCATTCTTTTAATAAATGTCATCTTGACATCTTCCCCCTCCCCCACAGGATATCCAGGGAGATTATCACCAAACTCTGATATGTGCATAATTCAGGAGAGTAGCTGAAAATTACGTCATTACTGTCCAACTGATTGGACTGAAGGTTTTGGCACAGCACTAGCGCTATTGGCGGCATCAGTAAGAAACAGAAGGAGAAAGAGGATCATCCCCAGGGGCGTAACTCAACTCAGCGGTGTGCGAAGCTACAACACGAGAGGGTCGACTTCACCTCAAAGGTGACAGAGATGGTAGGGGTGCTGTACAGTGTTATCCAACTTTTCAGCATGTTCTAAAATATATATCATGCATATCAAGATATTATATATCATGGCAAGTATTGTTTCTAAATTAGTCTAAAGTTTTGTTTCAAAAACACATCTGGTGAGAGAAGAGTGCAGCATTTAACCATCCAACTAAATTTAGTCAAATGGGTAATACATTAAATTGCAATAATTGTAAGGGATTTGGAACCAAAGATATGTTTCTTTAAGTGAATTTTTATACTAGAAGAGACTTATAAATTACTTAAAATTGCATTTGCTATCTTCTGATTTCACCCTATCATTATACCTGGGATAGGGACAATCCACAAACAACCTATCATGTTACAAATGCTATCAATATAAAGGAAATCTTTATCAAAAGCATTTCATCCATAGGTGAACTTAGTGCCATTTATTCTCATGCTCCTCATTCATGAATTACCCTAATAATAATCCAATCAAACCCATGCTGTGATGCACTAATTTATTTCAAAGCAATGAAAATCAGAATCCCTGCCTAAGCTAAATTCAGGATAAGTAAAAATTCCTTCAAGACCTGGCTCCAAACACTTACCCTAATAACTTCTGGACAAGCATAATGAGGTGAGCCACAACTGGTTTCTAGCATGCTACCTGCAGGTTGCAAGGAGGCCATGCCAAAATCAGCTATCTTTATGTTGTTCTTCTCATCCAGCAACAAGTTCTCTGGCTTCAAATCTCTATGGCTAAAAGGCAAAAGTAAATATGTAAAAACTGTCATATGTAACTCCTTTACAGTAAAAAAAAAAAAAAAAAAAAAAAAAATGATGAAATAAAATGATTGCAGAACATAACACTCCAATTAAATTTCATAATTTAAGACTGGAACTTTCAGAAGTTGCAGCAGAATTTAAAGCAACATCAGACACATTAAAATGGGCAGTTCTAGAAGTTAATGTATTAGTGAAATAAACTGTTTTTGTTTTACATATCATGAAACATCTATGCATTACTGAGAAAACAGAGTCATGTGTTACAATCACATGACTTTCCCTACCCTCTATTCTTTATTACATATTAATCAAGCCTGACAACTGTATACCGGATCTGCTATAAGCATCACACTTTTATATTTTTCCACCTAACAAGTGCTTGGCTAAAGTAAAACCTGCCTTCAATGGAACCCATGTTAAGCTAAAATCTGTCTTAAATGGAATTATTTCATGGTACCAAGAATTTAAGCGTGAAAAACAAGATAAATTCCCTATGTTAAACACAAACTGTCTTTTACAGTTAACAGAAATCAAAGTATGCCTTTAAACGGAAAATTTCCAGTTCTGGAATGTAGTATTTAGAAAATGTTCAGGTACCCAGCGAAAGTCTGCATTGTGTGCTCTATGTATGTGATGTTTAAGTTGAAACATAAGCATATTGCTGCTACCTGACCACTCAGGGAAGGGGGTGCACTAAGGTGGTCCAAAAACTGAGAAGCTTGTCACATCCTTCACTGCATAATTAAGAATAAGTATGGCTGACTGTCTTTTACTGTTGTCTCTTTTCCAATTCCTGCTCTAATAACTTGTCAGACAGAATCATTACAGTACACCTCTAAGCTTAGACAAAGGCAGTTCAGCTATAGTTACAATGGCTTCAGAAACAAGAAAAAATGTACTAATCATAACACGAGATTGAAAGTGATACACTGAATGTAAAGCAAATCATGAAGGTGTTCAATATGGCAAAATTCAAGTTTATGAGGTCCTAAAGAAGAAAAAGTAAATTCTAAAGCAGCAAGAAAATTGTAGTAAGGGGAAAATAAAGAGAGAACTTAAGAACACTGAAAACCAGGACGAAACAGCGTATAAGTGGTTCGTTGGTATTAGGGCAAAAGATCACAACGTATTGGAGCTTGTGTTACAGGAATGTGCTAAATATGCAACTGAAAAATTGGGCAAGACTGTATTCAAAGCATATAATGAATGGCTGGAGAGTTTTCACAAAAGATATAAGATAGCTTTTAATTAACTTTGTAGTGAATTGAGTGATATTAACACTGAAACCATTGCGGATTGGATTGCTAAACTACCCTCAATAGTCAAAGGAAACGAACCTTAAAACATGCAAATGTGAAGAGATGGTACTATTCTTCTGCATGTTACTGAATAAATCAGTATGTTTAAAAGGTGAGAAATGTTTGGGAGGAAAATTTTTAAAGGAAAGATTGTCTGTTTCCTCAAGTGATTTTATGTCAGGTGAAATGGAAAAACTAGTGATTGGTAAGGTTGCTAAGCCAAGATGCTTCAAAAAGATCGACTTTCGGCACCTGTCTGTTGATTGAGATCCAATAAAAAGGTGGATGACATCATAGGTAATGGAAGAATAGTAAATGGACTAAGGCATCATTCAGAATGTTAAAGTACATTTTTGTAAACTGTTAATGTTGTCTTTGTTCGATAATATGGATTCCACATAATCTGCCTCTGAGCTAGTCAAAACCTTATCAGCTCTAGATGTGGTAATTTCGATAAGCCAAGCTGTAAAGAAATTGCTAACAGAAGCGCTTACAAAGTGTTTCAGAAAAACAGGGTTTGCAATGGGTCATGTTATTAACAGTGAAGAAAATGAGAATGAGACACAAGAACTGCAAAACTAATGGAGATGCTTTCAATTGCAATGCCATGGAATATGTCAACATAAACAGTGATGTGCAAACTGAAATAGACAGAGTTTACATAGATGTCTTAAGTGACAATGTTAAGTCAGAAAGAATAAAACAAGGCAGAGAAAGATGAAGAGGATTATTCTTTGAGTTGTAAGAAGAGTGTACGCTAAAGACCTTTTGGAATGCTGTCAAAAGTTTAAATAAACTGCAGCAATTTGCCTGATGGCAAAATAACTCATATGTTTTGTGTGCTTTCTTAGGCCAAAGTGTTTGTGAAAAGTCAAGCTGCTAAGCAGCAATGACTCTCCTTGACCACTAGAAAAAATAAATGAATAGTGCATCAGCTATTTTTCATTTATTATATGTTTTGGTGTATATCAACATATATGTACTGCAGCAGAAATATTTAAATACACACAACTGAATAGCGTACTCACATCTTATCCCAATCTGCCCATTTATGTATGTTCAAAGTTTAATTTTGTTAATAGCCTAGGCCTACCTTGGTTAAATGGGAATCTATCTTTAACGGAAATGTTTGAGAGTCACATTCAATTCCACTGAGGACAGTTTTACTGTAGTGGGTATTATCCTTATTTTTCTATCTACTTCATTGTAATTGAGATAAATATCTGCTGAAATAGCTACATCACATTTTGTTATTGGTAAAAGGAGAATAGTGATAATCAAATGTTTAAGTACTGGATGCTATATGCTGATCTTAAAATTCCATACTGTTTCCATGTAATCATGAAAAACAATAAATATTGACATGACCTTAAAAGAATGACAACTTGATAGTGTTTAGTGATAGATATAAGTTTCATGTATTATGCATGTTTGGAGGAATTTAGCAACAGTGACATAAAAATTAATTGAAAAAAACTATTCATAGTTGGTTTTTCATACTCTTATCACTTGAATTTTTGTTTTTTGAGAGACTATTTCGGGAGCTGTTGTTTCCATTTTCAACTTTGAAGGCCCAACTATTGTCTGTTGTTGTTGCCTGCTGTCTTTTCTCTGATAGGATTTCAAAGTTTATTACTCAGTCTTTATTTTTCCATATTAAGATGTTCTCCCATGTCAGATTGATGTGGTTTATCACATCTTTTAATAATTTTGGATTTGGGTCAAGCTCATGGTTTTCATTCCAAAAGTGAAATAATACTGCTGGCTTATCTTCCTGTTTCAATTTGACCAGAGTCAAAAAGCATTTCAGAAACATCAAAGTGAAACAAGAAGGATAAGTCAGCAGTAGCATTTCACTTTTGGAACAATGACATTGACCCAAATCCAAAATGATTAAAAGATGTGATAAACTGTAACAAACTGACAACATGGGATAACCTCTTAATATGGAAATATAAAGACCAAATAATAAACTTTGAAATACCACCAGTTGAAGTTCAGAGAGAAGATCGTAGGCAATAACAACAGATCACAGTTGGTCTTTCGAGGTTGAAAATGGAAGTAACAGCTCCCAAAAAAAGTCCCTCAAAAAATAAAAATAAAAGTGACGAAGGTTGAAAAACTGACTACAACTAGTTTTTCCAAATCACTTACTACATTTACCCATAAGGATATTGCTTTACATTTTTATTTCATAAAATATCCTCCACTCTTTATGTTCTATTAACAACATGTACAAAAATTACAAAACCTAGATAAATGCCTAAATTGCATAATACACTAAGACTTACCAAATAGAATGACTATGACAGAAGTCTAGAGCTGAGATGATTTGACGGAAAAACCTTCTAGCTTCTTTTGGAGTAAGGCGACCTTTTTTTACCAAGTAATCAAATAATTCACCTCCAGAAACATGTTCTAAAACCAAGTATCTGTAAGAGAAAGTAGGAACAAAGTTATATACACATAACACATTCTATTTTTTGATGTTCTGTACTTGCATCCTTTACTTTATTACAGTTTGCTTAGAAAAAAAATAGCTTATCAGTATATTAAATAATAACTACTTTTTGCAGTTTATGCAATATTATAACTGATTTAACTTAAAATTGTGTGTGCACTCACTGTATCTTTTGTCTAGGTATACAGATCAAATACATTATTACACCTCAGATTTTAGGCTAAATACCTATTTTGTATTTTTAGTTAATTGATGGGAATTAATCATTTCTTCACACTAGCCGTATATAGGCTCTATCTTTGATAGATAGAGTCAACATGAAAAATTCAATGCCATGGCCGGGATTTGAACCACGGATCTCCTGGTTTCCATCCAGTCGCTCTAACCCATTGAGCTACCATGGTCAACGTTATGTCCTGACATTAAATTCTCCAGTTGACTCATATATTACCCCAGTCAACTGGAGAATTTAATGTCAGGACAGCACGTTGACCATGGTAGCTCAATGGGTTAGAGCGACTGGACGGAAACCAGGAGATCCGTGGTTCAAATCCCGGCCATGGCATTGAAATTTTTCGTGTTGACTATCTACCTATTTTGTATCTGCACAAACAATAGACTAGCTAATATCTTCATATTTTTATAAAATATAAATGTGTGAAAAGGATTTTGAGCTGCCTAAATGCCTATTTTGACCACTGAGACCTTTTAGAGCTTAAAAGTGCCTATTTTATTCTGTATAATGTTATATTAATTTCTTTTTATACAGCAATGAAGGATAAATATAGATATCATAGAATTGGTTTGTTTCAAAGAATTTTGATAGTTTGGTTGTTACGATGAGATATTCCACGAAAAAGGCTTGGTTATGTTAGCACTTTAGCAGGCAGATTCATTTGTTGTGAAAAGAAAAAAGGGTCTCTGTACCATTCTTTGATACTGCTCAGTACTGTACTATGGCAGAAAGTCCTCCAAAGATCACGAAGGATAAGTGACTTATTTCCCATTGTTTCATGACTTGCATACCTTGTCTCCTTGCTAATATGTACACATTTGCAAGATTTACATGTTTCTCACATTCCAAACAATTTCAAACATTGCTGTTCACAATATATATGTTGCAAAATTAATTTTAGGAAATGGCTATGTCAGACCAACAGCATTTAGATGACAATGACACACTGGTGTTTTACCACTGCATTCTACTCTATAAATTCTGAAAATATGTTTTTTTCAGCTTTTAAAGTTCATATGTATTAATAATCATAGATTCATAATTTAAAATGTTTCTAGCCACAAAATGTATTTAGTTTGCTGTTTTGCTATTGTAATTTTTAATGCTCACTATTCAATTACATTTTTGAAGTTTTATGAAATGGAAACACATTCTAGAACAAAATAAAATTAAATACTCACCTTGTGGAAGCTGTATTTTTTAAATACCTAAAGCTGTCATTAGTATCTATTTTGAACATTTTAGAGTCTGTTTTTGGTGCCTAAAATTTAAGGCACTAAAAATATGAGGCCTATACATTATATTAGTGAAATCCAGTTGCTATAAAACTTGAGACATGTCTATAAGAAACCTTACAAGATATTAAAAGAACATTGGTTATGTTTACACTATCTCATGTTCATAAAATTAGAAAATACTAATTTTTAATATTAAAAATTAATATTGTGATTAACCTCACTGTTTAAAGACTTCCAATTATTAATGAATCTTTCAAGATCTTTTTTGGTATTATACTTTACTTTCACTTAATAGTCAAGCTCATACATTCCAGGTCATCATTTCTTAATGTTATGTTGAAGATTACGCTTATGTTTTCAATAAATAGTGTAAGCAATGCACAATCATCATCCATAAATCAACTTGAAGAGTTTTTTTATTTTTTTTTTTTTTTTCCAGCTGGAATTCTATCACTGAAAACATCAGTAAAAGGTAATCGAGATTTAACTGTATTGGAACACCACAGTGAAGCTAAATAATTATTAATTTTTAGATGAGTCGTATTTATTACACATCTGCTTCACTTTCGTACCTATTTTGAGGACATGTTTATGCATAAGAGCAGAAGATGCAAACGATGATTTGCAAAACATGTCCTCAAAATAGGTACGAAAGTGAAGCAGATGTGTAATAAATACAACTCATCTAAAAATTAATAAGTAAAAGGTAAGTTTACCTAAACATGCTTCAAAGCTTGTTCACCTCATCAGGTGAACATGACTGCATGAAAACTGAATGACTGCATGAACATTTTTTCCTGAGATTTCATTTGTTTTAGAAGTGTGTAAACTTGATTCTTCCACCTGTGCAGTATCTGTTGTAAATGTTAAGTCTCCACTATTGAGTGCACAATTTATAGTTATTTGCTAGTATATGCCCTTTAACAATTTTGGATATACTATGCTATTTTTAGGTCAAGGCACTTATTATTCCTTTGGTTGTATCTTAAACTCTCAATATAACAGAATATTACTGTCAATCACAGTCCCACTACTGGATACTTGGAGAAGGGAAACAACAGGTGCTACATTTTTTCCTAACTTAAATATTCTAAAAGATATTTTGAATGTTTATATGCTACCTATAAGCTGTAAACTTCTCCTAAAGAACTCAAGAGTGTACACCCTATTAAGATAGATTAAATGTACAACGCTTTATCACAAACAAAAACAGAGGTGATGACTGTGCAGTTAAGCGCCCTTATATATCCATCTAGCTGTCACATATAAGTTAGGGAACCTGGTTGAAAGAGTAAAAGAACAATTGGAAAAGGGTGGATTAGGTGATATATGGCTGCATAGACATAGCTTAGCATAGGGAGTATACAAGGAAGTTAGATCTAGATTTGAGGATATGGCTCGTCAAACTGTGTGTGATGGGATGGAAGAGTAAAGGTTACTGGTTTTTTTTAGGATGTTTAGAACAGAATCAAGGTCAGAAAAGTATTCAGAAATCTGTGACAAAAGGGAAAGAGAAGTGATAGCATGGTACAGATTAGGAGTTTGGAAAATGAGAGGTTTAATGGGTAGTGTACCACAAGGTTACTATCCGATATGTGGGGACAAAGACGATGGAGAGCATATTATATGGGAATGTAGATGTACAGATGAAAGGAGGAAAAAACTGATTGGGGAAAAGTGCCTGAGAAATAAAAGTAATGTAACCATAAAGAAAATGTTTTCTGATCAGAGTCAGATTAGACAATTAGGAGAATTTCTATGGAAGGTTAGATTTAAACGGAAATGGTCAATTGACAGATGTTATGAGTAAGAGTCTACAATGTAAATTTTAGACCATAGGATGTATTACAAAAAGGTTGTGAAGGATTGGTAGCATTTTCGACATTTACTGGATAAGTGACTAGGGTCAGTTCCAGTAGACACAATTTATGTAATAGCTTGGCACTAAAATAAAGTACATAATAAATAAATAAACAAATAAATAAAACATACAAGTTGTACAGGTGCACAATGGCAACTCCGCACATTGCAACTTTGCCAAACCTTGTTCATTCTGCAGTCTCTTGGAAGTTTTGTGGTGTTTGAAAGTGATTAGCATGCTTTATGTGATAATAACACTTGATGTTATATTGTTATAATAATATAATGAGGTAAATATGCACTGGACTAGTCACACTGGCCCTGGTATTTTTTCCCCCTTCCCAGGTCGATAGGCAAATGTTGAGGTGGTTTCTGTAATGCCACAAATTTCCCTATCTTCCCATTTCCTGTCATCTTAAGGTCAGAGTTAGCTGAATGGACAGCATGGTGAGGTGTGCATGTAGTGGGAAAACTTGCTTTGAGTAACTGTCTGCCCTATTGTAACAAACCCCAACAAAACTTCCTTTTGGGGTGGGAGGCTTATCTAGATGGTCCTACCAGCATTGAAATCCCACACCCCAGGATGTTACAGTCTCCAGTACCCCAACTACATCCAAACCTTTAGGCATCCACTCGGATGTGATCTCTCTATATCATTTGCTTTATCCCTCCTCCCAGAGATTCCATAGATACAGTAGGCTTCCTATATGCTTCCAGGCCAAAATCCTTCTCTGCACTTAATCTACCCTACTCTACAGATTACAGCAACTGATCTTTATGTATGATTTCTATGGTATTTTATTATATGTAGGGAAATAATGAAGTGAGTTTCAACATAATTTTTAAATGTGCATCCCTCCAATCACCACAGAAACTATGTGAAAATTTACAAATAAATTTAGAGAAATGAGTTATCTTCTTGTTAAGCAAACATACTTATCTTTCTACTTAGATATCACTTAATTTTTACTTTTTGGGAGGTCATATTCAATAGCCCACTGAAAACCATTTAGAGGCATTATAATGTCATTCCAGTCAATTGTATCTATTATATTTAGTGGTTACAAACCAAAAATATGAAACTGTTGAAATAATTATTAAATTTTAGATGAGTCGCATTTTTTACACATCTGCTTCACTTTCGTACCTATTTTGAGGACATGTTTCGCAAATCTTCGTTTGCATCTACGGCTCTTGTGCGACTCGCACAAGAGCCGTAGATGCAAACGAAGATTTGCGAAACATGTCCTCAAAATAGGTACGAAAGTGAAGCAGATGTGTAAAAAATGCGACTCATCTAAAATTTAATAATTTTTCGCTTCACTGTGGTGTTCCAATACAGTTGAATCTCGATATGTTGAAATAATGTTTAGAACTAAGCTGGATATATTTTAGGAGGAGAGAAAATTATACTGGTATGTTTTTGGGTGCATATTTCTCTTTATATCCAACTGGGTTAATGGGTAACAATTTCACAACATGAAACATTCAGGAGTGCAAAAGGGAAGTAAAATCTAAGCTTTAATGCTCTGCCATGCCATGTCCAGTGGGAGAGAATGCCCAGAACTAGCTTTCTAAGCACATTCATCTAAACTGCTGAGTTGGATTCAAATATAGGTCTTACACATTTCTTTTATTGAGAAAGGAAACTGATGAAAACTGTTTTTTTACATCCCAACATAATGCTTGAAAGTCTTAAAGTTAGCTCCTGACAGTAGCCAATGCTTATTATTTATTTGGGCTAATAAGGAAAAGTTGTTCTAAAAATATATACATAAGTTATACAAAATATAACAAGTAATATTTGAATTTATGTAATTCAATCACTTTTAAGTTAAGGCTTAAAATTGCCAGCAATTTTAAAAATAGAGGTTTGTTACTGACAGATTTTGAATGCAAAGCTTGAACAGAAGTTGTTAATCAATGGATCAAAAATCTACCCATGCAACATATTATCAAATAACTTCTCCAAAGTTCATTGCAACTTTTCCATTAAACCATGAAGTTGAATAATTTTATATGTATGTTGAAAGCCTTCTAACATTATCTTCCTTTTTACCATGTTCAAATTGGAAAAACTATTTCATCCATTTTTAAAAACAAGGTTACTTATTAATTATATTTCTCATAAAATCTGTGTTGAATACACCCTAAAGGTATATATCAGAGTGTGCAATACAAAATTAGTTATCTAAATGCATATGTTGTTCATGCTTGACTATACTAACAGTTAACCATATTACTTACAAGTATTTTTTGTTTTCATAAACATCTGAAAGGCCCAAAACGTGAGGATGATCTATGAGTTTCATGATAGCAATTTCTCGTTCAACCTGAAAATTACATAATTCAAATTATTAATTTAGTGTATTAAGTAAATGTATCAAATTTCATTCCATTTGTTATCAATTGTGCTACATAGTATTTTTTCATTTATTTCTTCAATACTTTAGATATTACTTGTCAGTTGCTATTAACTTATTATATAAACTATAATTTATATTAAATGCTCTTTAAAATATCAATATTTTAGTTCTTACTTAATATAAAATAGTAGACATGAAAATTAAATATTTGGGAAAGTGTGTAGGTATACATACATCCCTGAAATTCAAATCACAATCCATGGTGTATGTATGCCAATTGGGAGTTGATAGTTTCTGAAATTACTGTAGTGTATTCATAATTGGAGCCTCAAACCTGATTGTGTCAAAAATGATTTTATATTTATTTAATTTTAATCCTTAGTCACCTAAGCTGAAGAGACCCACGCAAATACTAATTATTATAAGTGTGTGGTTACTAAAGAAAAATTTGTGATTACTTATTACGTAGAAAATGAAGCTAGCTACAGTGAAGCAATAAATATTACACAAATATAAATATTTGTAACAAAGGCTTCACTTATCTTAAGAAATTGGTGTTAATTCTTTTTTCTAATGGAGAATACATGTGCTTCAGGTTTAGAAAATGGAACTCTATCAAAGACCTACTAAGGCATTGAGCTGCCAACTTTTACATTAATATATTTGATGCTTGGGAGACCTACTCTTAGGTTATCTCAAGTGTTTGATCTTCTTTCCAGAACTAAATCTATCTACAAGAATGGGAGGGGATTCACAACTTGAATATTTGGTTTACTCAAGTGCATGGAAAGCTAAAGACCTGTGATCCAAATCCCAGCATTTATCCCAAACTTTTCCATAATAATATTATAAACTCCTCCTTCTTTGCCTAACCGTATTTATTGTAAACTCATTTATATTATGATTCACATTTGGTGGATTTTTGCTAAAAAAAAAATATGTTTGATTTCTATAAATACCTATATACTATTTCATTTTAGTGCTACAAGTGGTACTGAAGTGTTATCCATGGTGTTAATCTTTGTATTTGACTAATTCACCATCTCTGTAAACTAATACAGTTCAAATGAATGTTTATCATTATAAATAAAAAGAAAGGGTTTACTACTTGATTATAACATAATGGTAAAAAAATAATAAAACAATGTTTCTTCAGTATTATATATAAATCTGAAAACGAAACAAACTTAAGAACAGAATCAACTGCTGGTATTTCAAAATTCATTGCGCAATGTTTATTTTTTAAAATAAATATCTTTTCCCAGACCATTAAATCTATCAGAACATTTGTTTTAATAATTTAACTTCAGGATTTATTTCATGGTTAAATGACCAAAACTGATCTGCTACGGCCAATTTATCAGTTTGTTTATACTTAATGTTGCGAAAATGTACTTTCTTTCTGGTTTCCAAATTACATTTTGTCTTAGCAGTCTAAACCTGATCATAAACTAAACAATTAAATTGATAAATACCAGATCTTTTATTATTAGGAATTTCTCTTTCTTAGAGAAATGTAGTAAATTGTTTATACTATATTTATTTTACGGAACTAAAGTTATACCAAACTCTTTAAAAACCTTTTTGAAATGTTATTAACCCAAGGATGGAAGTAAATTTTTTAAAATTATAATCGTCTTTTATTTTTTAAGGGTAGAAATATCATTAACAGTTTTTTGATATTTAAATGTTTCAATCTTCTTTTTATAAAGTCTTTATTAAAACCATTAATTAAAGCAGTACTAATAATATGTGTATTATTTAAAAGTGTTTAAAACATTTACTTACCATCCTTGGGTTAATAAACTTATTCAAAAGGTTTTTAAAGTGTTTGGTATAACTTCAGTTCCTCAAATATAGTATTAAAAATTTACTACATTTCTCTAAAAAAAGATGCAATTCCTAGTAATAAAAGATCTGGTATTTATCAATTTGATTGTTTAGATTGTGATCAAGTTTACATTGGTAAGACGAAACGTAATTTGGAAACCAGAAAGAAAGAAAGAAAGAAAGAAAGAAAGAAAGAAAGAAAGAAAGAAAGAAAGAAAGAAAGAAAGAAAGAAAGAAAGAAAGAACATTTTTGTAATATTAAGTATAAACAAACTGATAAATCAGCTGTAACAGATGAAATAAATCCTGAAGTTAAATTATTAAAACAAATGTTCCGATAGATTTAATGGTTTGGGAAAATATATTTTATTTTAAAAAATAAACATCGCGTAATGAATTTTGAAATACCAGCAGTTGATTCTGTTCTTAAGTTTGTTTCGTTTTCAGATTTTGGTAATACTGAAAAAAATAGTAACATATTAACTTCCTTAACAACGAAATGTGTTGACTGAGGACGCGAGCAAGGGTTCGTGAAATTGATTTCAACTATTTAAACTAATAAGAAAAATTGACATCATTTTCTTAAGATAAGTGTAGTTTGTTGTTACAAATAGTTATATTTGTATAATACGTATTGCTTCATTGTAGCTAGCTTCATTTTCTACGTAATTATTTTCTGTGCTTAATGCTTTAAATATCTTACCTTCATTAAAACAGATTCACTAAGTTTTTCCCTATTGATTATTTTAATTGCTACTTTCTTGCCCATCACACAATGCACTCCTAATTTCACCAATCCTGCAACATAAGATTTACATACATATATTGTAAACTGATGATAAAATCTTTAAATACCAATTGCTGTCTTAGAATACATAACATAAAAGAGGAAACAGCAACAATGAAATTAAATATCAGAATTTTCATTGTATTTTGATTAATTATGGAAATAAAATTATATGCAGAAGTTAAGAGGGCACTGAGCCATAACGTGTTGTAGTTGAATTAGATATCAGGAAAGCACCAATTGACTGATGTGTCAAAGATATACTTATTCTTTGAAAAGGTCAGCATTCTTAAGGTAGGCATTCAAGTACATATGAATCAGGATGGTTCTGTGGATAAAATTCCATGCACAGGAACAAGAACATTTTCACTCTCTCCCCATACCAAGTTTGTATCATAGTAAAGCAACCTCTAGCCTGATAGAGAGGCCTCGTGCCCAATATAGAAGGGAATGCTGAGAATCATAGCAGTTAAAAAGCATCCATTAAAAAAACTCAAATTCAGTATCACAGTACTCAGCTGTATTGTAGGCCATATGTAATTTGCCTTTAAATTCTACATTATCTGTAAAGTACCCAAGTTTATATTGATATAATATGTATTTCTTTCAAATTTTGAATAAATATAGGTGTATGATGTATATGTCAACTTTTTATTTGTTTTCAAGGCAGGTGCTGATGTGTAGGGAGCGGATTTATAGGCATTAAAAATGTGTGAAATAGGCAGGCAAAAAGGTACTAAAACTGGGCAAAATGGGCACTTAAATAGGCACTAAAAATTTGCTAAGTAAATACTTAGAAATACACAATATTAGTAAAATGGCTCTTAAAATTCACTGTACCTAATAGTACAAATTATACAAAATTTCAAACAAGGACACAACAATAAAGATATAGGTATAGAAAATACATAAAAAGCTGAAACCAAATACTTTGTTATTGGAACCTGTTGTTACATAAATCATTTGTCACTATCAGCATTACACTTTGAATTACAATGGACAATTATTTATACCATTTATTTTTTTAATTGATCAAGAATGAAAGAATACCAAGTTTCAGCTTTCTAGTTACAGTAGTATCTAAGGAATTAACAGTTTATGTCTAAATTACAGGCGATTTTCAAAATATCCCAGATATTGTAATTTTACAAATTAATGCTCGGGGTATAAATTTCTGCAAACATTTTAACCTATCAATGACCTGTACCTATGTGAAATATTTGTCTTCGCCAGATCAACGAAGGAAAAAAATAATCATATCTATTTAACAAGTTTGTTTAGAGGAAGGTTACAGGAGGCGGTGAGAAAAGCTTTTAATAGTGTTATTCAGTGTCATTAAAAGTGTAATATTTCATAACAAGCTGAATCTGTAAGTAATTCTTGCTTACAGAAGTTATCATGAAGTTATCATTCATTTGCTTGAAGTGCAAATTTTAGGAACTTCGTGCATTGCATAAAATGCATTATTTATTATATATTTAATTTCATTTGGTTAGCCCTCTTCGAAACATTGCTGTTTTATTAGAGAAGCAGAATGTCAATCGTCTTCAATGCAGACTGTCTTTTGTCTAATTGCCAACATCATGCAATCTAATCGACAAGAACAAACCTTATCAAGTTCACATTCTATCAATCCTGTGGACACTGCTACTACATCTCGTTCAGGCTTACATCCACCCAAGTTAGTTCTCAAACGCCCGTTCGAAGAACTGAACCAAGACAATCCCTCCACGTCAAACGATGGTTTTTTCACTCCAAGAAAAAAACATACAGTGTTGGCCTCAGCTATAAATTCTAAATACATTGTGGACTTAATCTCCATACACAATAAATTTTTGCCTTTGGAAACAATGGAGGAAGATGACGACTCAGCTGCTGAAGTTAATTCCTCTGCAGCTCCTAAAATCAGGATTCCACCTATATTTCTCCATGAAGTCAACAATTATCAGCAGATTATCCAAGACATAGGTGCCATTGTAAAAGACAACTATTCAACACAACAACAAAACAAAGTTCTTAAGATAAACACAACTTCAGTTAACGACTTCCAAGCCCTTACAAAATTCCTGGATGAATCAAAGCTCCCTTTTCATACTTTCTGGGATCCAAATTCCAAAAGACTTGAAATTATCTTGAGAAATGTTCCTCACTCTCTTACAAATGACATAGTTGCAGAATTAACCATTCTGAAGCTACCAGTAACGAAAGTTACTAGGCAGTTCTACAAAGATCGACAACCTATGCCCCTGTGTGCTGTAGAATTAGAAAACAATGAGCAAGGGAAGAAGATCTTTGAAGTTAAGCACATTCAGCATGCTTTAATAAAAGTTGAGTATCGTATGAAACCCACAAGCATCCCACAATGTACACGATGCCAGCGCTATGGGCATACTAAAAACTTTTGTCGTCTTACACCTCGATGTTTGAAGTGTACCTCTAATCATCATTTCTCTGAATGCCCAAAAAACAAAGACACTCAGCCTTCCTGCGTGAACTGCGGAGAGGCTCATCCGGCAAATTTGAGAGGTTGTCGTTATTACCTGGAATTTATAAGGAAATCCAGTGCAAAAGTACCCAACTGCGTAATAGCACCTGCATCTCCAAAGCTAAACGTGGAAAATTTCCCAAAGTTGACACGAACCTCTCCCTCTTCTCCTCCTGAAACTCCTCAGTGGCCATGCTCTGTCCCTCCAGAAGACAGAAGTTTCCTGCCTTCTACTCAACAACAATCTACACAACATTCATCTTCTGCATTATCCCGGTAAACCACTAGGAAATTCTTATATATTGTCGCGAACCAATTATTTACGGAAGCGCCGCGCGGAAGCGATAAGGGACGGATGGTGCCGGCGGAGATAAACAGCTTGTCTAAGCACATAAACATAGCGCGGAGATAAAAGGGCATGCCAAACAAAGAGATAAATGGAACATTCTAGTGACATCCTGAGTGATAGAGGACCTTCTGTTTCTTGTTTGTTCGAGAACAGTCTAGAATTATCGATGTAGTCGTAAACAGTTGTAAACAGATCAGTAGTAGTAAACAGAGACGTAACGAGAGCTGTAATTGAAACTGGTGTTTTAGAAGTGAACTCTTTGTTGTGGTCAACGACCTTGGAATTTTGTAATTGTGTATGTGACGTAATACTGCTACTGTGAGTGTATTTCTACGCAAATAAAAGAACGATTTGAATTTCTGCAACTCGGACTTTTAATTCTACGAACCCACAAAGTCACAATTGGTGTCATGAGTGAGACATTATGTCATGGAGGCTGCATTGGCACAGATTCTAGAGAAGTTGGAGACGACAAATAACTTCGTAACGACGATGACCGCGAAGATGACCGAATTAACAGCGACGATGGAAACGGTGAACATCCTGACCGCGGAACTGAAATAAATGAGAACGGCGAATGATAGCCTGGCCGAGAAGATGGAAGAAATCAAGTCGGCGAATGACACCTTCGCTGCGAAGACGGAAACTGCAAACAAGAGCCTGACCGCGAAGATGACCGAATTGACCACGGAAATGAAAGCGGCAAACGAGGCCCTCACCGCAAAGTTTGAAAAGCAGTTGACCGGCGTAAGGGAGCTGGGCAAACGGATGGGTCAAGTGGACGAGCGCCTTAACGATTTAGAGGGAAAGGCCGACAATAACACCAAATCCATGAACGCTATAGTGGAAGACATCGAAGACCTGGCGAGCCGCGTTAACAACCTGAAGGGAAAAGGCCGACAGCAACACAAAGTCCCTGAACGCCATGGTGGAGGACATCGTCGGCAGGAGGTTAAAGGATTTAAAGGTCGACGCGCCGGGACGCGACACAACTTCTGCGCGCGTCAAACCTCCTACATATGACGGCACGACAACCTCCGAAGTCTTCCGCCGCCAGTTCGACACAGTGGCCAAGCACAAGTGGTCACCGGAGGAAGAAGCCGCACAGCTAATAGCCAGCCTCCAGGGAAGGGCCGCAGAAGTCCTAAACGCGATCCAGACAGCGGCGGCGCCCAAGGACATCTAGGAAGCCCTGGAAAACCGCCTAGCCACAGCCTACCGAAGCCAGCTGAAATCAATGTCACAGCAGCCAGGGTAGACACTACATGAGTTCACCCTGGCAATTGAGCATCTGGCCAGCAAAGCCCTAGTCGACCTCCCACCCGAGTTCGTATCCCCAGATGCCGCCTATACATTCGTTGAGGGGGTACGAGACACCGAGATACGTCAGAACCTAATGCTCGGTGATTACAAAACTATCCACGAGGTGTTAATGGCACCATTGAGAATGGAGGCGGCCAAGGTGACGGTTACCCCGAATTCGATAACCAGGCGTTTCCGCTACACGGGAGACCGAAGGCCAGCAGAGGGACGCCGGCGAAGACCTAGTGGCGTGTGTTGGGGATGTAGAGAGCCGGGACAACCGTAAAGAGACTGTCCACACCAGGGATAGCAGCCGGAAAACGAGTAACGGCCGTCATGGCGATGGGTACGTCGGCGCCACCACCACCACAATCCCCTCGAGTAACACTGCGCGCCGTCAGCCGACGATTGGATGACAACCTGATCGCGGACGGTTGGGTGAGAGCAAAGCCGTGCCGCGTGCTCGTAGTTACCGGGGCAGTCGTGACCGTCGTTCAGACCTGATATAGCCAGGGGTTTGCCGTCGAGAAAACCAAGCCGCTCATACCAGCTTATGACGGCATTGGGTGACACCTTGCCTGTGGATAAGGAGGCCCTACCTAAGATGACCTTGGGACAGAGTGCCGTGCGTCAATGGGTGTTTGTCGCGAAGGTGTCTGAGGAGGTGATACTGGGATTGGATGCCCTCAGGTGCCACGAAGCGACGGTCGACGTCGGCAGGAAGATCCTGCGGTTCAATAGAGAAGAGGTGACACTCCAGCAAACCGAAGAGCGCCTTGGAATCTGCAGGGCCATCTTGAAGGAAGACGTGGTGTTATCCGCGAGAAGCGGGATGGTGGTGACGGCGCAACTGGAAGGCCAGCGAAGAAAGAACATGATGCTGGACCAGAAGACGCCTGTGCACGGACTCTGTGTAGCCAGGACATTGATGCCGTGCAGAGAGGTGCCAGTGAGGTTGCTCAACCTGACAGATAACGATCACGACGTCCAGGTTGGGACGGAGTTGGGCACGTGCAAGGCCGTGGTCAGTGCAATGCCAATGGGCAAGGCACAGGAGCCGGTGCCATCGCAACACCTAGGGTCCCGGCTGGAAGTCTTGCTGGAGAGGGCGGCCGACCACCTGACCGCAGAATAGGTCAGACAACTGAGACAATACCAGCGCGTCTTCAGCCAAGGTAACAGTTGAGTCCAGAGGTTCTACTCCCATTAGCTCTGGACCCGTAGGACCAAGACTCGGGCCTCTTTCAACCAGGGAGAATCCGAGCTGTCCCAAAGGGCGCCCGGCGTCCTCCGTGGGGCTTTCCATAGGGCAAGACCTGGGTTACTAACAAGCCGCCCATCTGGTCCAAGGACACAAGACGGGATGGAAGGGATACGCCACTTACGCTCACCAACACCCAAAGGGGAAAGCTACCGATATGATCTCGGTGGGGCCACCTGACGATCTAGCACGCAGGCTAGTACCCGGAAATATTAATGACTTCCCTCAACCCGAACACCCACGGGTATCGGAAACACTGACCCCTAGAGACCAACCCATTCCGAACTTCCAAAGGAATTCGGCCCGAGGTTCCTCTAGTAACGTCAGAGGTACCATGAGTGCTAAGGGTCCGCAGCGCCCGCACCATGGCAGCTGAAAGGGACGGATCCCTTCCCCTACGGGACAGCCAAGGTAACAGTGACTACGGCCGCAAGGACAAAGGGCTTCACCGCATCGACACCGGAGGCGCCCGGCCTAGTCGGTAACCACCTAGACGCGTTCCGCTGGCAAAACAAGCTGCGGTACGGGATATGCTAGATGGCATGAAATCTAGGGGAGTAATTGAAGAGTCTGACAGCCCTTGGTGTTCCCCTGTAGTTCTGGTGACATAGAAGAACGGCGAGCTACGCTTCTGCGTGGACTACAGGAAGCCGAACGCTGTCACCCGGAAGGACTGTTTTCCCTTACCCCGGATTGACGACACCTTGGACACGCTAGATTGTGCACAGTGGTTCTCTACCCTGGACCTGGACCTGAAGTCGGGTTACTGGAGGTGGCTCTAGACCCAAGACACAATGAGAAGACTGCATTCTCGACAGACCAAGGGCTTTGGCAGTTCACATTTATGTCCTTTGTCATCTGCAACGCACCACCTTCCAACGCCTCATGGAGTCGGTAATGAGAGGGCTGACTTATGACGTCTGCCTGCTATCCTTCGACATCATCGTCGGCAAGACGTTCGAAGACCATCTCGACAACCTGAACAAGGTGTTACAGAGACTGCAGGCGACTAACCTGAAGCTGAACGCGTAGAAATGCTAGCTCTTCCGCAAGGAAGTCAACTACTTGGGCCACATAGTCTCGCCAATTGGAGTGGCCACAGACCCGGAGAAGACACGGGCCGTGAGAGATTGGCCTTGACCAAAGGAAAAGTGAGAGCTGCGCATTCTCCTGGGGCTGTACAGTTATTACCGCCGTTTTATATGAGTTCTCCAACATCGCCAAACCCCTCACCCGCCTGACAGAGGAACACCGACCTTATGAGTGGATGGAGGACGCCGAAGGCGCTTTCCAGCAGCTGAAGAAGCTTTGCAGTGCTCCAATTTTGGGATTTCCATAACCAGGCGGTGCCTTCATTGTGGACACTGACGCCAGCGACCACTGCATTGGAGGCGTCCTATCTCAAGTCCAGGACGGCCATGAGCGGGTGATAGCTTACTACAGCAAGACCGTCACCCGCCGAGTGTTACTGGCGGTAGTGAAGACATTGGAGCACTTCCACAAGTAATTGTAGGGTGAGCCATTCTCCCTGAGGACCGACCATTCCGCCCTAACCTGGCTACTGAGCTTTAGAAACCTGCAAGGCCAGACAACAGCGAGGCTGCAGGAGTACGACTTCGCCTTTGAACATCGTAGAGGGAAGAGCCACGTCAACGCCATGTCCCGAAGACCCTGCCTAGATGAGTGCGACCAGTGCATAAGAGTGGAAGAGAAGGAGCGTGCTGCGGCAGTCCGAGTGGTCACGTCAGTGTCTGCGGATGGCTGGGATAGCTCAGGCCTGAGGGAGCAGCTGGCGGACGCAGACTTGGGGCCACTCTTAAGAGAAGTGGAGGCAGGAACGAGACCGACCTGGGAGGACATCGCACCAAGGAGCACCACATACAAGTCCTACTGGGACCAATGGGTCTCACTGAAGACAAAGAGACGGTGTGCTGTTCCGGGTATGGGAATCACCCGATGGGAAGGCGCAGAGAGAACAGTTGTTACTTCCCCGGAGTAAGGTCCCGGAAGTCTTGGAGGAAGTGCACGCCGGAACTTCAGGAGGACACCTGGGAGCAAACCGGACGATCGACAAACTCCGACAGCGCTACTACTGGCTGAGGCTCCGAGCAGACGCTGAGAGGTGGTGCCGGCAATGTCACTGTGCGCGACGATTCGCGGTCCCCAGGCTAGGAGTCGGGGTCGCATGCAGCAGTGCAACGTCTGAGCACCATTCGAAAGGATCGCCGTCGACATAGCTGGACCATTCCCAGTTTCCGACCGAGGTAACAAGTACCTGATGGTGGTCGTGGACTACTTCACCAAGTGGCCGGAGGTGTATGCCATCCCGAACCAGGAGGCGAAGACAATCACAGACTGCCTCGTGGAGCAAGTGTTCTGCCGATTTGGGGTGCCGTTAGAGCTCCACAGCGACCAGGGTACCAAGTTTGAATCCAACCTAATGAAGGAAGCACTAGAAAGACTTGGGGTTAAGAAGACACGCACAACACCTCTACATCCCCAGTTGGATGGCATGGTCGAAAGGTACATCAAGATCTTAGAAGAACGCCTACGCCTGAGGAAGGTCGTGGCCAGCCATCAGCGAGACTGGGACGTCAAGGTACCACTGTTCTTGCTGGCCTATCGCTCGTCAACACACGACACCACGGGGATGACGCCAACCAGCTTAATGTACGGCCGAGAGTTATGCCTCCCTTGTGACCTGGCCTTTGGGAGCCCTCCGGACGCAACACAGCCAGCAAATGAGTATGTGGAGAACCTGCTGGACCATGTCCACGACATTCATGAGATGACTCGTCAGAACATCCAGAAGGTGAGCGACTGAATGAAGACCCGATAAGACAGGCAAGCCAACAGGTCGACCTGGTCTGGTTGTGCCGCCCAATCCGGAACAAGGGACTCTGCCCGAAACTTCAACAGCCGTGGCAAGGACCGTACCGGGTGAAGAGGATTAACGACGTGGTCTACCGCATCCAGAAAGTGCCCCGAAGGAAGATGTTGGTGGATCGTCTGGCCGGCTACGATGTTGCTGTTCGGGACGACCAGCCTTGAGGAGGGAGCTGTGTCGCGAAACCATTATTTATGAAAGCGCGGCGCGGGAGCGATAAGAGACGGATGGTGCCGGCGGAGATAAACAGCTTGTCTAAGCACATAAACATAGCGCGGAGATAAAAGGGCATGCCAAACAAATAAAGAGATAAATGGAATATTCTAGTTACATCTTGATTGATAGAGGACATTCTGCTTCTTGTTTGAGAACAGTCTAGAATTATCGATGCAGGTATATTTAAGAGATCGTGCCACGCCAGCGAGCTGTCGTAAACACAGTGTAGTCGTAAACAGTTGTAAACAGAGACGTAACGAGAGCTGTAATTGAAACTGGTGTTTTAGAAGTGAACTCTTTGTTGTGGTCAACGACCTTGGAATTTTGTAATTGTGTATGTGACGTAATACTGCTACTTTGAGTGTATTTCTACGCAAATAAAGAACGATTTGAATTTCTGCAACTCGGACTTTTAATTCTACGAATCCACAAAGTCAGAATATACATGAGACAACTCTTAAATGGTGACTCACAACATGTAAGCATATTTATACTACACACTTGTAACTACCACTCTTTGATTTTTCTATCAACATTTTATATTTAACACAGAACAGAACGAATGAAACTCTTTTTCAAGAGAAGGAAGGAGAAAAGAAAAAATAAACTGTTGTGTAGGCTGATCCGTAATACTATTTAATGTGGTTTTATGCAATTCTACATTAAAGTAAAACTAAAACTGACTTGTCTCATCTTGCACTCTACTAACAATTACATATTTGGATGATCATCAGCATAACAGAGGTAACGGTTGGTGGCAATATTAACTCAGTGTCCGACCACGCCGTGGCTCAGTGGTTAGACCGCTTGGCTCTCACCAAGGCGGCCCGGAATCGGTCCCAGGCGACCGCAAAGTGAGATTTGTGATGGACATCACGGCGTTGGGGCGGGTTTTCTCCGGGACCTCCGGTTTCCCCCGCCATCTCATTCCACCGGTGCTCCATCTTCATCTCATGTATCATCAGTGTCACCCCCTCCAGTTGACTCGTAATATCAGGACGGCACGTTGACCATGGTAGCTCAAAGGTTAAGAGCGACTGGACGGAAACCAGGAGATCCGTGGTGCAAATCCCGGCCATGGCATTGAATTTTTCATGTTGACTATCAAAAACCTTAGCCTGTATATGGCTAGTGTGGAGAAATGATTAATTTTCATCAATTAACTAAAATAATAACAGTTCTTTAAATTCATAATTTCTAACTCAATAGGATTTTTATTATAAATGTCTGGTACTGTGCACAACAATACTCACTTAAATCATTTGCATGACATTTATTAGGTGATTATTTTAGAAGGCATTTTATATTCAATTTCACGTCCTTTCTTTTCATTCTTTCCGTTGTTCTTTAATACGTTGCAGTAGCTTAATGTTCCAATACTTCAAGTACTGCAAACAACACAGAATTTCCTTTTACTTCATCGGTCTGCCTCAAGGGGTTTATTAGCTCACAAGCTTTGACAAACAAGTGGGTTTCAAAAACTTTTAGTCATTTTATTGTTTTTCCAAAATATTTCCCTTTAATTTCAATACTTTTTGCATTTGATGAAACCAGTTGTTAAATAACCACTCTTATTGAGGTACTTCAGAAACAAGAATTTTATAATGCTTTACTGGTTCGTATGATGATCAAAAAGGTCATTCCACGCATTTTACCTTTACTTTTTGGAAACAACAAAAAAATTATTAAATTTACACTTTTCATTTCCATATTATCTTTAAGTTGCTAGGTTAGGGCGTATGGCAGAAAGTCCTCATGAGACTGACCTTCAGGTTATCCGGATACTAAATAATATTAGTGTATGTAACAATCTGCTCTTATGTGGTAAAATTATTTTTTGCGGGGAACAGGAGAGAACAACTTTTTTAAAAGCATTGCAGTAAGCAAGGATTAGGATTACTACGGGGGGGGGGGGGGATTCGGCACTAAAACTTGTTTATTGTATGTAAGCCCCCCCCTCGTAGGGGAGGGAATCCGTCCCCTTCAGATGCCGTGGTGCGGGCGCTGCAGGCCCCTAGCACTTGTGGTACCTCTGACGTTACTAGAGGATCCTCGGGCTGAACATTCGAGCCCCTGCCTGATAGGGAGTTGTTCGGATTGGGTTGGACTCGGGGGAGCAGTGGTTCCCGATACCCGTGGGAGATCGGGTACGTCTCCGGACGGGGTTGAGGGAAGCCATTAATATCCCCGCGTACTAGCCAGCACAACTAGTAGAAGGTTTGCTAGATCCCCAGGCGGCCCCACCGAGGTCATATCAGTAGCCTTCTCATTTTGGAGTTGGCGCGCCTAAGTGGCGTATCCACTTCCATCCCGTCTTGAGTCCACAGGACCAGATTGGGGGGGCCTTGTTAGTCTCTAGGTCTTGCCCTATGGAAAGCCCCACGGAGGACGCCAGGCGCCCTTTCGGGACAGCTCGGTAACTCCCTGGTTGAAGGAGGCCCGGGTCTTGTTCCTACGGGTTCAAGGCTAATGGAAGTAGAACCTCTGGCATTAACTTAACTGTATCTAAGCCCCAAGTGAGGCATTCCCGGGATGAAGGATAAGGTGAGAGGAGACAGAGGGCGGCCGAACCAAGGAGTCACAACAGAGCCTAGACACCCGACAACATTCTACCCTGAAAAAGACCACCAGATGAGAGATGATGTGAAATCATAATGGAGTGACAGGAAATTTGAGGGATGTAATTTACCTACCCAGCATTCACCTGGCAACCCGGGAAACCCTCCCCCCCCCCCAGATAAAAACCCTTGGGCCAGGTAGGTCGAACACGGAAATCGAACTGCGCCTCTCAAATGCAGGCCCCACAGACAAAACTGCCTGAGCCACTCCGCTCAGTCCAATATACAAACTTTTGGTAATAATCAATCAGCAGCACTGGTACATCATCTTTTAATGCTATAGTAGAAACATGGCCTGAAAATATCTCAATACTGTCAGTACTTTCAATACCTCAATTGCCCGCCTCAGTAGCGTGGTGGTAGTGTGTCTGCCTCAGGTTGAGTTCAAATCTCGATCAGAGTGAGTTAACTGGATAAGCTTTTTCCGGGGTTTTTCCTTATCCTAAAAGACAAGTGTTGGGTAACTCTAATCTCTGTGGACCCTGGGATCATTTGAACATCATTTCACCCATTCCATTCACTGTCCGATGACAATGTTGGAGGACGTAAATTACAAAACAAAAAACAAAAGGACACCTCAATTGCTGGCCTAGGTATTCTGGAGTTATTAACCTTGCAGAAAGTATTGTAACAAACATTAAAATAAACAGTAAATATATTGAAAATACCAAAACAGGCATTAAATTCTAACTGAATATAGCTAAAATCCCACTCCTGGTTTTTTCATCATGAAAGTGCAATTTTTATTTTAACACAAAGAATGAACATGGCTGGTTCCACCTTCTGTTATTAGTTTCATGACAGTCACCACAATATTCATTATCATGAGGTTTGCCTGTGCTGCTTTACCCCTTTCAACATCATGTCATCAGTTCTTGGGGGAAAAAATGTATGGTTCGTATGTCACACACACTTGGAAGTACTAACAAATCTGGAAACATATTACTCTTAATAATAAATAGAATTAGACTGCAAATGAAGTAAATATGATGTAATGTTGCACATTACATTGTACTGAGTTATCAAGGCAAATATCTTGCAATGCGCTGATAACCTTGTAGATGAGCGTCCTTAAACCCAATCATCATCATATCCTTGTTAACCCTATTACATGAAATGCCTGCGGCACTGTGTAACATGCTCTTCATTGTAAAAATAATGTGTTATTTGATTATTTATTATTGTATTTATTTATTAACCTACAATTGTAAATGTTACATAATATCTCGAAAAGGTACTGAAAACTTACTAGCACATTACATATTTTCTTACTAGTTCAATGAAATGCTTTTAATTTCTCAAGTTTGAGCTTTGCTGGGGATTCTCCAGTTACCTGCTAACACTAAATAATCATCTGTCATCTTGCACTCTGGCTATTGTCTTCCAGTTTATTAAGATTTTAACACCTAAAATAACACCAGGGATATTTTAAGATAATGAAATGCAAATTGCAAGGTGACTATCTAGAATATTATGTCTAAAAGGCGGGATTTGCAGGTATAAGCCTTTTGTACATATCTACTCCTCAATTGTAGTGTCTCTTGTTCTGACAGATTAAATGATGCAGACTATTTTGTAGATTACGGGTTGAATATATGGAAAAAGGTAATTCTTGGAAAATGTAAGGTAGCGTATAGATTTTACATCCTGCTACATAAGTGCACAGTTATATTCATATAGGTCATGCAGTAAAACTCTTAAGTAGAGCTGAAAATAAGAATAGAAGTAGTTTCAAAACTCATGAGTAGATTACAATTTTTCACTTGGATCTAATGCAGAAATGTCCAAACCTTTGTTTGATTGCTCAAATGGTGGAGGTTTGTAAGTAAGACATTAAAAATATAGTAGTAAAAGTAGTTTTTAAAAACTGTAAGATAATGCATTGTTTTCGCTGAGTCCTACACCCTTAGTACACAAATTTGTAGCCCAAATGGGGCAGTGATGTAGCTTTATTTACAAATCGTTGAAAATAGGACTTAAGTGTAAATTTTATTGACACTTTTAGAGAAACATATTTTAGTCTGGTGTTCAGCAGAGCCACAATTAAGTTTTGGCTGATTTGTATAATTACTGTAGTCCCAATCCACATGTGGCCTTTGCCTATATATTTATGTTTAGGCTTTTGACAATATGTACTTAAGAGGTTAAGAGCAAGGTGTGGCAAATGTAGAACAGTAGCGTTGAATAAACATACGTAACTAAAGTTAGACTTTGTGAACCATCATTTGCCAATCAGAATGAAGTGTAGCTCTCTCAAAAGTGTTAAGTCCTGTTAATATAACAACTAATGAATAATGTACGCAACGGAAAACTTGTTTTGCACTCTTTGCATTAAACAAACTGAGCGTTTGGTTCGGTATTACCACACCATTCGGTAGTCTTTGCAACACAGCTGCATAATGATATGACAAGAGTGCATTTTGTTTGCGCACGACACGCGAATTCTGCGATCCCTTGTTTCTATCTTCAATGCTCATTCTGGTACTCATTTTCTGCGTATTCCTTTTCCCTATGCGATAAAGTTGGCTATTTGTACAAATGGCTCAGTGTTGATATTTAACTGTAAGGTGCTTCATGACAAAAGTGGAGCAAACCGGAAGGCAGATTCTAGAAGAAAGAACAGGCAAACAAGAAGAAGATCGATTATTTTTATTAACGTGGTTAAAAGGGTAGAAAACGGGGCGTGGCAATTTCATTAGGGTGACTGCGCGTGGGTCTTCAGTACGATAAGTAGTACAGGAAATTTACATTAGACAAGTGAATACGGCGTCATCCAAGGCGTGGTTATCTTGTAGAGAGAATAAAAAGCCGTAAATGAAGAAATGTAATAAACTGAGGGAAAGTGCCATCCAAATGACTAAATATACTACGTAGATCAACAGCCAGTAACGAAATTGAGTGATGGAAAACCAGTACCAATCTTCCACTAATTACTCTGGTTTTCTTTTACGTATTGTTGTATTCTATTCCAACCTAAATACAAGGTTTAGTGGAACATTTATTGGATAACTCTTGAATCAACATCTGGTTTAAATCCCACTATCAATGATAATCCTGAGATTTTCAGTATATGAGAGCAAAAAAGATAAGTTTTTTGCGAGAACCTATAAGAATTATTAGCTTATTTCACCAAATGAACCCTTTTGATCTCTAACCTCGTTTTCCAAAGATCTTTACCATTATTTTATAATTGGCGATGGTCATTAACTGCATTAGTACTCTCCAATACTTCTCAATCGAGCAGATTTGGAAGAAAGTACCTGCCGTACTAATCGTTGAAGATGACAATGATCCATCCATTCTTGAAGACTGCATAAACTAGAGTAAAAATTCTGATCTTTAACTTCTATTTTGACAATTACGTCCTGTGACTGGTCTAAAAGATACAACTGCAATACTTTTTGGAACTTAGGAATTGATAATCGTTTACTGAGATTCGCGCATCTTGTATTTATTTAGTGTTAATAATTTGAAATTATATGCGGGAATTTAGAGTTTAATGTTTTCTAAAGAATTATAAATCTGACCCGCATTTTTGTAGAAACTTATTTTCTTAGCAAGCTAATTAGCGACTTTTGTTACTAAGTAATCCAAAATGTGATGGTCGACTTCCCAATAGCCTTGGACTATAATCGCTAATCCTTGTTTCACATAAGCTTGCCCCGTATCTCTTAACCGTCACGTGACCTTACCACCTCTCATTGGCTGCTATTGCAGTATAGACTGTTGTGCGGTAAAAATTAGTTCCTTATTTAACATGGTAATATATCTTTATATGTTAGAAGAGAATTGTCAAATTTATATTTTCGTAACTGTTTTAATTAAATATATTGATGATGATGATGATGATGATGATATATATATAAGGGCGCTTAACTACGGCGGTCATCAGCGCCCTTTAAAAAACTAGTCATGGCAAAAGCCAGATATAAAACTTTCTAAAAACTATACAAGTGTAACAAAACCTATTAAAAATACACGTACATAAAAAACATCAATCAAAACCTACTAAAAATTTCGTTCACTATATCCTAAACTCTAAACTAGACAAGAATCTAAAAACCTTTTCAACGGATCTCCACGCACGGCCTACACGTGGGTGGGCCTGTTGACCGTCTCCCTCAACCACGAAGAGGGGCCCACAGAGGGAGACTGTTGGCTCGGGACCCCGGGTGCGCCAAACCCGTACCTACCGAAGTAGGCCCCTGGGGGGAATTAAATATATTATGCAACAGAGTT
This sequence comes from Mantis religiosa, assembly GCA_030765055.1. Taxonomy (NCBI): domain Eukaryota; kingdom Metazoa; phylum Arthropoda; class Insecta; order Mantodea; family Mantidae; genus Mantis; species Mantis religiosa. Next base: position 84,435,896 of record CM060948.1, read on the forward strand.
GAATTATCTGAAATGCATGCTAATTCTTAAACGAAGGAAAGAGGAGGTTCCTTTGCTCTCAAGCACATGGCACGATAGCAAGTGCTTTAGCGGTAGTGATGACATATTTGTTTAAATGACTTTTATCACTGGCCTTGTTTTGAACTGGATTAGCCATATAGCGCCATTCGAAGGTGTGTTGTGCCAAGTGCGAGAGCTAAATTATTTTATTGGTCGTTTATTGCGCGTGTACCTTATTATATGTATAATGGCAGAGTCTACCGCCAGGTTTTCGCTGAAGCATCGCAAAGGAAAACCTTTACAAAGCGGCTAAAAGATAATTGTGTTGCATGTGTTTAATGCACTCACAGAGAAGAATCCGTCTTTGTCAGTGAGAGAAGTCGAACAGCTGTGCTCTAAACCTACAGGTGTGTTAGATGCGTAGGAACATTGCGACATGAAATTAGACAACTAAAACTTACCACTCCAGGGGCGATATTCCTGTGTGGCGAAGATGTTATTTACGGACATTCAGATTGTACCGGGACACAAATCGCAAAATATACTATCTTGACGAGACTTGGGTGAATGAAGGACACACAAGTATGGGGTGACACGACTTTTAAGACTGAAAGACAAGCATTTTTGCAAGGTATGTGTGCTGGTTTTAAAAAATCCCAGTAGAAAAGGCCGAAGACCTTTCATTACAAACTTGTTTCAGTTTCATTGCTCATTCATTTTCAACTTGCTCAGTTTCATTATAAACTTCATTATTTTTGCATGCCTTCATATTCTTATTTGTATGATTTTATCTATCTTCCTGGCAATTATTATGACGTTTACTGCAGGTTTAAATGTGACGGGAAGGCACCGCCTATGGCCTATGGCGCGAAAGCATTAGCCAATTGGGAATTGGGATGAAGGGCAAGGTAGTTGCACGCGGAGTGATATATATCAGTGGGGCAAGGTCATATGAAACAGAGATTAGGATACATATATTTACAATTTACTGTCGTCGGCAGTTGCAGATATGGATACATAAACAAGCAGCTCTCATGCAAAGCGTAAACACTAAAAGTGCTATCGAGATATAACCGGAATCTTCTAAACGTTTATCATCTCTCTGCCTCTAGAACATTCTAAAACTCCTAACCAGCTGCTCTATAAGTGAGTATCTTACGAGGGAGAATTAGTGAGGAAGGGAGTTGGAGAATGTGTTTCTGGTGCAACAAAAATTATCGTTCTCAGAGCGAATTTATGAGGAATGTTGTACCGTGGAGTTAGTGCTGCTACTGAGAGATATTAGAAACGTTTTGTGTTCAATTCGTCAGCGAGTGAAGTGGACCGAAGAAGAGGTTAAGTCGAGAAGAAAATGAAGTGACAGCGAAATTGAGGTCGCATACATCAGTGAAGTCACAGTGAAAATTGGAACTAAAGCACATTATTAAAAGTAAGCGAGAACTTAGTGAGTTGAAAACTGTACAAAATTACAGTACCGAGAGCTTGCCAAAAGATATTTTACAGCAGACGATAAGTTTTAGCTTTTTAAGAGACAGATCACTTATTACTGTAGGAATAGTCACTCTAGAGCAGCAGAGCATATCGCCTCTTGAAGCTGGAAAATGTTATACAATAGGGTATGAAAGGATATATTCATTTCTTCATCAAAATGTGAGTGTCCCATAGTCCAAAAATTTATACAATGAAAACAATTCACAGGTAACACAAATAACTCTCCAATTTCACTGGATATTTGTGAACCACCAGTAAAAATGTTAAGCCCGTGTTGTTTAGGGAATTTATTAACACTACTTCCAAAGCTAGCATTTTAATGCATCGTTTAGAGTATCATTCTATTTCTTCAACCAGGTCCAAATAAAAGTCAGTTTCTATGCTCTCTGTAAAATTCATTTTAAAAATTGGACTTTCTTTACTTGCTGGAGCACTTATTCATTTTATTTCTTTGTTACTCTTAAGAATTTTAGAGGGAAATTTTTCTTGAATCTGAAGTTGACTACAAAATACTTTGCTGCGAATATAAAGCCCTCTATTAAGTTATCGTTAGATAGGCAAAATTTAGAATTAAAAATTTCGAACCACGAATTTTAACGCTAAGGAAATAATTCGTTTGTGTTTGCACTGTACATAATTTAATTCGCGTTGTACAAAATGCCGTACATCACAATATTTTGTTAAGCCTTTCATAATTTATCAAAATCTTCAAAATGTGTTAATTTTCTCACTAAATATCCCTAGTGTTAGTGAAACGCGCTTTGCAGAAATTGAATGACGGTTTCCCATAAAAACTATGTACATGCATTTCGGTATACAATGTTGTGAACTATTGTGTGTTTCAAGTGGGAAGAGTTCTGGAGTCCAGCTAATCAGATGCGTTAGCGCATTCGGCGTTGCCAGCTTGTTACCACCACTCTTTTTATATTTCCCCCCTCTCTCCCCCACTCTCTCTCCCTCCCTCGCACACTCATACAACATGCAGGTCTGCTTGGCGCTAGACGTAAGGGTAACCAAATTAAATTTTCCAAACCTTTATAATGATGCAGTTGCCAAAATCAAAATTAGAAAGAAGCATTTCGTAAATTGTGTAGACTTTTAAATGCTATAAATATGGTTTATGAATTACCTGTTCTTCTAATACAATGGGACTGCCAATGGCTCAACCATATTGCTATCAGTGTCACTTACATCAAGAGATAATTCGTCATTGTGACTGTCTTCATCGTCTGTGTCTTGCAAATTTATGATTATAGGTTCCAAAATCTCGTCACGTGCTATTTATTTTTCAAAGTCGTCTTCTTATAGGTTTTCTACACGGCTCACGCACTTTTCCCAATTCTGTTGTGCTACCTTGTCAATTTTTTCGTGAACAAGTCGTTCACCGTCCGTCAGATTAAAGTTTGCAACCCCCCGTTTTATTGGAGCCCACACCAACTCAACTGAATTATATTGGCAGTGGTAAAGCGGAAGGCATATTACCTCGTGTCTCATTTCAATTGCAAGTTGATCCAGATGATACACTTTTTCCGTATTAAATACTCTTTGCAATAACTCTAAAGAACAACTGGATAATATTGATTTGAACTCTCCAGAGAAGATAAACACTGCTTATCCAATATTCATTCATAAACATAAGCATACAACATTCCACAAGCTAACAGGAAATTAAGTGTTTGCTCCACAAGTTTTGCTCTTTCTTGAACTTAACACCTCGGCTTATTTAATTGTTTTATCGTGTCATGTCAATAGTTTAAATTTCAGTTCTGAGTAATTACAAGTATATGTACACACATACAAACCAACCAATAATGACGGATTTACCTCACGATGCGTCGGTAAATATATTGATACTTATTTGTTTATATTACGTAAACTGAGCTGATACACTTTTACATGGCTTTTAAACGGAAGAACAACTGAATAATACTGTTTTGCACTCTAGAGTAAAATAGAGATTACGAACCACTCATAAACAAAGATATAAAGTGACCAGACATGTTCTACCAGGCCAGGAGAAAGTGTAGTGTTCCCTCTCGCTCGAATTTAACAAACATCTTGTGGTATTCAAATTAATGCTTTTGTCAGTCATGTTAAACGTTTACGTTTCAGTTGAGTAATTACAAAAATACTTACACGCATACATGCCAACCAATTATGCTATTCATTATAGTGCTTACGTCGCGATGCATTGTTATATAATAGTGCTTTATTTATTTGTATTAGGAAAACTATTTGAGCTAAAAATATGGGGTTTTCGCAGTTATGTTAGATACATTACTCTCTACCTTCCACGTGGATCAGTTTTGGCAAAATCTAAATTTTTGTCTTAGCGCGAATAGTATTTAATAGAGATGGATTAGGTTAGCGCTCGTCACACACCACTTACGGTGAATGCAATACTACAACACCGCAGGACTCGGATTGGTTGCTCACCTAGAAGCGCTCAAGGACAAACATCATCCCATTTGAAACACGTAAGTAAGGTACTGGCTGTAACTCAGTCACGACCTTTCAAATTCCTTACAAAACCAAATCCGACTGTCCGAATGTCCCCGTTCATATTAAATATAGGATTGGATATTCAATTTCACGAGGCAGAGTTATATCCATAGAAAAAGAGAAATAATTCTGCTCACAAATGTTGATATTTCTATTTGTTTTCATGTTATCTGGAATGAACATTTTCAGGGATAGTTTCATACGCTTTCGCTGTAGGTACAGGGTAGAAGGCTACAAACGAGCCATCTAAATCGGCGCTTTCGCGATGCACGGTTGCTCGGGTTTTAATTAAGAGACTTTGGTATCCGTGCAGTAAACAGCCTATCTCAAGAATAGCATATGAGTAATTTATCAAAACCTGCCATTTTTGGAAATGCTCGACCTTTTGTTTTAAATATTACTGAGTCCAATGGTGAGAATATTTGTTGCTAATGCCTAAAAGATGTTAAAACTACTGTCTGAAATGCAGGACTTTTACCAACCGTATTATTTTTAGCGACCTGAAAAGTAATGTGTTGCTCTTAATGGTTTGCACAAGAAAACCCGTTTTTATATTCTAAAGGAAGGGCAACGTAACACTTATTTCCAAAAACTGTTGTTTAAGTTTTGAAAGAAATTTTGGAAAAGTTTAATTCCAAAAAAAAAAAAGGGTGCGAAAGATATTTCCGATTTAAGGTAACAGATTCTAGTGTCGCTGGAATTTTTTTTTTTTTTTTCATTGAACATGTGTCACATTGTCAGCTAAAGGCTGTGTGGGTATAACAGTGCTGTTATTTCACTTGTATCACTAGCTTCGTGTGATAAAGGTCATTCAGCTTATGGCTTTATTGTTTAAATGGCGATGATTAAAAGTTTGTTGAAATATTTTGAAACTGAAGATTTTGGCGACATTGTTATAGTATAAAGCACAAGTGTCAAAAACGGAGCATTAATAAGAAGGGTAAAAAGTACTGTAAAAAGGAACAAAGGATGGAAAGTGTCTTGTAATCATAAAGATACATGTGTAGAGCTAAGGACATTTTAAAGAGCAACAGTTTCACACTGTGCAACAGAAGGAACATTTAGCAGAATGTTCAAATATACTTGATTTACACCCATTCTTCAGAAAATCAAAAAGTAAGCTTTTTAATACCACCTACTCAGTCAAAACTGAAGATGGCCCTACGATGTTATTAAACGAGCATTTCTTGAAAATTTTAATATAGTAAGGTCCGAAGTTTACTATGCTACTAAAATGGTAATGGAAGATAGCGATGACAGAGATAAGAAGTGGTTCTCAAGTAAATGAAAAGACGAACTTGCTTAAAGAGAAAATAAAGGTCCATCAAAGAATTTTGATGTAAGTCACGGTCGGGAAAACGGACTTGGAAGAAAGTGCTGATCAGCTCAATTTAACTTATGCACATGCATAGGAGTTTCGGAAGATAATTGACAAAACACCATACAAATGTCGGTATTCGTTGAAGTATTCTGATTTCGGTTAGCATTAATTTCAATGTTGGCTCGTTAAAATCGATATTTCCTAGTCCTTGAGGCTAAAATCCTTGCGACAAGCGGAACAAATCCCCAAGAAAAGAAGCAGTTCATGTTTTTGTATCTTTTTACATAAGGTTTTACTTTATTTTACTTTATTTTTTAAAGAGATTAACTTTACCCCATGTCGGCTAGCACGAGATTGAACTTTGCAAAACCATTCTTTGTTAAAGACCAATATATGTGTATGCCAGCCAAAATTATATTATTACACATGACATAGTAAATCACACACCTCAAAAATCATTAAACAAGGTGATATTACTGATGTGTAAGATTAATCATTTTACAAAGAAATGAAATGCAGATAGATACCATAATTGCAATACATAATTTCCGTATATTAATATCAATGTTTAGTGTGATGAAGCCAAGGCTACACTGTCAAGAAGTCATTAGAGAATTTTATGAAAAGGAAAAGCAATTAATTTGGCTAGCGTAAATACATAAGACAATTAGTTCTGATGGATTCAGTCGACAAGAATACTATGTAAAGACCCAGTACCTAGAAATGAGTTATGTTCAGATGTCTGTACGTGGGGAGGTGCAGTTATTAAGACACGTAATCTATTTCTGAAAATTAGAAAGGAAAATAAAATTCTTAGGATTTTGCAACATCATGCAGGAACATTGGTGAGGGTGGTGATATGAGGGCGACACTTAAAGATACTAAAAAGAGCGTGTGTTTATGAAAGTCACCTCTTTTCCTTCGTGTTTAACAGAAGTGTTTGCTGTGGTCGATATTTGGCAATCACAGCGCTTAAAAACCACGTCCATGTTACGTATATAGATTTAGCAGTGACCTCCAGAGAAACTTATCATTTTTGCGATTAACGACAACGTACGCTACATATTAAATTATTTTCTGAAAAGTTATTTTTAAACAGTTAGATTTGGATATGTAGATGTTGGCAGGTATCATTTAATAGTTATAATTTCGAGTGATGAGAGCCAGAAACAAATTGATTCTTCTACCTCGACAGTAGGCAAGTCACTCCAAATAGATCCTTAGTCTCCATTAAAGTATATCAGTCAACTTCACTGCTATCCATTCTCACTCTACCCAAGTACTCGTATATCCTGAGAAAAGGAGCTCATAGTTCACCACTGGAGCACCTGCCAGAAGATTCATTCAGGAATGAAATTGGATAAAGCGTAGAAAGTGACTTCACATTCCTTCGTCATCAAAGAACACAATAGTCTTCTGCAGGTTAGAACCAAACTGTAATAACTCTCTTGATAAGATTCTCCAGGTGAAGAAACTTTAGTTTTAGTGGCTTTTCCCCATACGTGGACACCCCTATGTGCCAGCAGATCGGCATTTGGCTTGGTGGAAAATAATCCAATGAAGAAAGAAACTATTATAGGTATACTCATCCTAGTATGAAGATATTGTATGAAAATATAATATTTTTAGTATGAAGATAGTGAGAACCTTTCTACAACTTCTAAAGTACAGTTTGTGGTTGGGAAGGCAGGACGTAAAAAGTACTTGAAGACAGAAAAGAGCTTCAAAATTACCAGACAAAAGTTTTGGAACTTCCTGACCCTTCATCGAAGAGGCTAACATTGAGGAGTGTGTACTGTTCTGCGGTCACCGTAACTTATAACAAGGAGATGTTTCATTTGAAAAACAAGGTTTTATTTTTGAAGACTGACTGTCCGAACCATGCCAAGGTATTAACATTACTCCGAAGTAATGTTTAATGACACATATGTAGAATTAAACCAAATATATTTAATAAAACAAATATTACAATCCAAGAACAGAAAAAAGTGACAGATTTTTACTCCTACTATACAATTTGTGTAACCTAGTGATGTGCTGATACCGCTAAATCTCGATACTCGATACTGATTTTTAGTACCGATAGTATCAATGTTCGACAGCATATAAACAGCAGTACGTATGATACGCGTTCACTGAATTATATTCTTATTAGTATAGTAGTTTTTTGTGTATAAACGTGTATAACCACTTTTGGTTTTGCTTATCACTTATATATGGCATGGCATTGTATTCTGACGGCTGAAAACTTGCTTTTCCAACAGGGATTATGTAAACTTCACTAGGTATATGAAGATGCTGCATTGTGTGATTTACAAACTCGCAGAAATTTGTGCGTATTTTATAGTGCACACGCTCTATTATTAGTACTGTCTACTTCTAAACACTTCCACACTTAACTCATGCTTTATTCAATATTATTGTAGATTGGTAAAAAAATATATGAGGAAAATTGTTGTGCGGTAGTTTGCCTTATGAAGCACAAACTGATATAAGGAAATAAAAATATAGATGCACCTGATATATGTGTTTATCAGGGGATGGGGGAAAGTACTTATAACCCAGAATTGCTTACAAATGAGAATTTGATAATGCATAATAGTTTTTATGCTCGACCATGCCAAACTTCAGCACTTATACGACTGGTAGCAGTACTTTATAAAGGGCCTCATTAAAGTACACCTGTTCATTAAGGTATTGGCATTCGACCAATCAGAAGTGGCCACCTAACATTGTGAAAGCGCAAGTATCGATTATTCTCGTTTCGATCGACAACCGTACTAGGGCCAGTTTAGAAAAAGGTCGAAATGTCTGACACTAGTAACAGTGACATTGAACTTACACCCCAGAATTTACGGCAAAAACACTCAATGTTATCAATAACTTGTTGCCACAAACGTCAAGAAAGATGTACGACAAATTCCATTCACAATTCATGGATTGGAGAATATCAAATGGGATAGATTCGTTCTCAGAAAATGTATTCCTAGTGTATTTTGAAGAATTGTCTAAAAATATGAAACCATCGAACTTTTGGACACACTATTCTATTTTGAAATCAACACTCACCTAGGCACCAAAATGAGTTATCTAAATACTCAAAACTGAACAGCTTACTAAAACGCAAGTCAGAAGGATATAAAAGGAAAAAAGCCAAAACATTCACACCTGATGAGTTGAAAACATTTATAAATGAAGCACCTACGTTAAATACCTCATGATAAAAGTAAGCTTTTTCTTAATGTTACCAATGTTTTCTTTTAATGTTTTTAGATTAAACTGTGTCACACGTTAACAGCTGTTTATAAGGAGGTAATCAATCCTGCGTACTACGCTGTACGTCTCACTTTAGATAAAGGAATAACTATTGTAACATATCACTGAAGCCAGAAATGAATACTTTGAAATGAAACCTTTAATTTAGATACATGATCGAGCATAAACAGACGTATGAAACTTGACTATAATGGTAATTAAAACGCTCGTATATTAATTATTAACCTCGCTTCGCTCGCTCGGTTAATAATAATACTCGTGTTTTAATTACTACCATTATAGTCTCGTGGCATAATATACTATTATATAAAAAGGGATATAGTGTAGCGTAGTAAGCTTATATGTGTAAAATTTTACAAAGACATGTATAAAGAAATTATTTTGAACTTCGTTCTGCTTTAATGAAATCAGTTAATTTGGCTTGTTTCACTTTTCTTGTATTAAGAGCACAATCTCATTTTGCAAACTTATTAATGCAACTTCGAGCTTTATCACTACAAATTTCGCACTGATATAACGCGTACGCACATTTACTGCACTTAAAATCTATTAATTTTACGTATTTTAAGATTTGAGTCCTTAGCACCACTATTCTCAGTGTCACTGTCGCTTGAAGCTGGTCTGCTTTCTTGATCACTACCATGTTTTAGGCACACGTCAGTAATCTCCGCATCCTGTAGTTACCCACGTGGGAACACTTAAGTTGTCATAAAAATGCACAAATTCGCACCCTGCAGAAAAGCTAGCTCATGTATAGACACAATTTCATAACTGCTGGTACCATCAGCACCATCATGTTCCTTCTGTTAGATACCAGATTTAAAGGAAACGGTGTTTAACTATGGGGGATGGCACCTGCTTTCAGGCAGCCAAAATAAATCCCATAGTTGTAGCAAGTTAAGGGAAAGATTTTAATTTCCTGCATCAGTCAGGAAAGTTGAATCAGCGTCTTTCTATAATGAATTTTGAAATTTGCAATGATGCCCAAATCACTGGCTGTAGACGACTGGTACTATTACATGGCAAAGCAAGGAAGCGTATCGGAAGAGAGAGTGTGTGGTGTTTTAGGGCCCGTCGACAACAAGGTCATTTGGGCCCGAAGTCAACACTAAAACCTAAAAGCTAAACAAATTAAGCTAAAATGTAAAATAAAATAAAAGCACTCAACTATTAAAAATACATAAAAAACCCATCCCAAGACTAATAACTTAAAATCTCTACAATTAACAAATATAAAATGCAAGTCAGACTTGTTTATTAAAACCGATTTCGGCAACAAACCGCAGTGCCTTAACCACGGCCACTGGGTCGTCCCCTAAAACACCCAGCAAGTTAGTCCCCAAGCCTACTGACTGGCGAACGCGGGCGTACTGCACATGGAGCACACACTGGGGCCGGTTCCCCTCTTAACAAATGGCCATGAGTCGCTCGTGTGTGCCCAATTCTCAGCCGGGTGAATATCACCTCGGCTCGCCGGTTATCCCTGCAGGAAGTTAGCCAGGGTTGTACGCTCTCCTTTATTACCCGGAGTTGTGTGCCTTCCAAAGCTGTCCAGGTGTGCTGCCAAGCAGATAGGAGTTGGCGACGGAAAAAACGTTGCACATCCTGGTATGGCACCGTAGTTGTTAAACTCCGGGGCAAACGGCAAGCGGACTTAGCAGCCGCGTCCGCCTCCTCGTTCCCGGAAATGCCCACATGGCCTGGGGTCCAAGTAAAAACAAGATGGTATCCGCGACTAAGCATTTGCGAGATCAAGGCCTGAATTTTTAAAACGAGCGTGTGAGCGGCAATGTGCTGTTGCAAGGCCTGAAGAGCGCTTAGAGAGTCAGTGCAAACGATAAAATTGCCAGGAACTAACTTACAAATAAAAAGGAGCAGATAGAGGATGGCATACAGTTCTGCAGAAAAAACAGAGGTGAAGTCCAGAAGGCGAAATTTATGAGCCTCACCAGTAATGACGAATGCGCAACCCGTAGTGCTACCTAACTGGGAACCATCTGTAAAACCCGGAACATAGTTAGGGTAACGGCCCAGTAGTGCGGCAAAAAGTTGTTGAAATACCGAATGTGGGGTAGCTAGTCTCGAGTTGGTGGAAAGAGCGAGATCGAACCGCGCACGCTGGAGCTGCCATACGGGGCGTATTGGAAGATATGTGTAACAAGGGAGTTGTACGGCGAAATAGTTTATGTACACTCTGTTTAGATGGAATCATGTCTTCTGGTCAGCAACGTGTTATACATTGGCAGGCGCGAGAGATCATTTATAACGTGACAAGGAGCGACATCAAGCGACAAACTGGTGGCTGTGGTGGTAATTTATATAATTGGCTAACCTTTTATATCGCACAGTTTTCAAATGCTTTATTTGCGTTTCTTACTTACAGTACGCCAGGTACTAATATTTCGATCTTCTGGTAAGCAAAGATAACAAGCGAATGCAGCGCTGTGACACTGAAGGTTAATACGCCTCAGGTCTCTCATGCAGTACATGGCAAAGCGTGGAAGCGTATCGGAAAATATGCGAACAACAAAAATGTTTACGCAAGCCCATCGCGCATACACGCATGTACGCTCTGTCCAGATGCAATCATGTCTTCTGGACAGTAACGTGTCACACTTCGATAGGCGCGAGAAATCATTTATAATGTGATTGAATACGGTGGCAAGGAGAAAGAAGAGAGAATCAAAACCCTTTGCATCCAGAGGCAAACGGGAGGCTGTAAAGGTTAACTCCTCTACAGGAGAGTAAGTCTCCGAGGGACGAGACGCAGGGGGGTTGGTGAAGGTTCCCACACTCTTCCTGGCCAAATTTATGACACCCCATGTCAGTACAGTTACAGACCATTCAAAAACATTCTGACGGCTTCTACTTTTGTGAATGAATCTTCTCGGTTTTAATGTACAGAGTTAACAGGGCCCATGCTTTTTAACGGTCTGCTCTTCGTGTAGAAGGCATTCTCTGCCACACACATTCGCTATCCTTGTCCCACAGCACATTCCTTACAGGGACCTCCTTTGCGTTGCTATACTATAATTTACATATGTGTGCAATAACACTAATAAGCTAAATTGAACATTCTGTATGGAGTTTTTATTTTAATAAGTCATTATCCCTACCTTGAGTAAGCTGAATCAGAATATCAACTTAGTTTTTCTCTATCGTGTATCAATCCTTCACAATAAAAGAAATAGTAAAATACGAATTTCTGTATTCTGCTGTCAAATGTATGTTATATTATTAAATAAAAGTTAATAAATCCACAACTGTCAGCATAACACTTCATAATAAACTAATATTTCATGTTCTGAATAATTACATACATTTGAATATCATACAAGTTTCTTTTAACATTTTGCCTTGAAATGCACATCTTTCCATTTCCTTTGTGTCCTGGTGAAATCGTTCACCCTGCTCCTCATTGACACAGCCAAGGTTTTCTGGGAAAATGTTCAAACGAGCGTGCAGGAAATGTACTTTCACATTAATATTGCAACAACTTTCGAAATTTCTCAACCATACCTCCTACAATATTTATGTAATTTGGATCCTAGTAATTTCCCAGAAAGTTTTCGATGACACTCTTATATCCATTACATGCCCTTTTTTCAGTATCTGTCATCGCTTCTTCAATCAGGTATCAGAAATCAACTTCCTAATTTGTAGTCCAACAAATATTCCCTCTTTAACTTTAGCATCAGATATTTCAGGAAACCTCTTACAGATTTATTTGTAAAGGTTGTCTTTCATATTTAAAGCCTTAACAAACTGCTTCATTAAGAATAATTTTATGTATAAAGGTGGTTCCACAAGACACTCATGAATAATATGTTTCATTCCTGGCTCAAGACTGTCTCTCTGCTTCCAATGATTTCTTCTCCAGTGCTCGGATCGCGCTCTACTATCCAACTCACAAATAAAATATGGAATTTTAATATAGCCTAGCAGCATGTCAATAACTTTTAAATCTCCACACACCTGCTATTATGTTCTGCATGTGACTTTTTCTAGAAGCAATTTTAGGTTGACGTGTTTCCCTGAAGTGAACCGAATGGGCTATTGAAACTGATGCATATTTATGCCCATTATACAACAGCACATTCATACAAAGCATCCATTCACCTGGAATGGTATTCAGCAGCACCCAATGCCATCACTAAACCAGGATTATTGTGACACCATATAACATTTCCTTCCTGAGAGAAATATGGAATCTATATAAAATGTCTATTCACCTGGAAGGTATTCAGCAACTTCCAACACAATCACAAAACCAAGGATATCGTGACAATATGTGAGATTTCATTCCTGAGAGAAATATGGAACAATTTCCGCTCCACGGCGTCTGTAACAAGAAAATGGCGTTACGCAGAGAGGAGTTTTTTTCTCTCTCTTTTAGTCTGGACCCTAATACGTAAGTCAACAGAATCTTTAGGAAGATTTAAGCCTCCAACCAAATCTTTAAGTTCTGGCTGTGAAACTGTGTGACTGAGGTTGATGAAAAAGCTGTTTTTGAACTATATAGAATCACTGCTATCTCGAAAATTTTCTTCAGAATCTAATGACGATTTCTTTCCAAATGCTTCTAATGGAGAAGTCAAGAAGATCAGGATCATGTGATACGGGTCCTTTTGCTGACAAATTTGGAGAAGTAATTCCTTTCACATTCTTTGTGTTACAGCCTGTAACATCACATACATAAAAATAGCAATCAACCACTTGGTTTCAATGTTCATGCCAGATTATAGGAATAGCAAAGGGCATACTAGATTTCTTCCCTTGACTCCATTTCATTACTTGTTCTGTGCAAGTATAACATACTTTTCCTGTGCCCATTTTTTGTCAAGATCTCCAAGCTTCATATGATGCTCTTACTATTTTGTAACGTAAGCCTTTTCAACACAATATGTAATATTTTGTCTTCTCTTTCGAACAACAAAATTTCCACACATATTGCAAAACATAGCATGGTTATTTCTGCACTTTGTAGAAGACATATTGCTTAAAATGACGCAAATGTATGACTTACAGCCGCCACTCACGTAAATGGATCCTCACTAGTTGAAAATCAATTACAGACAACTAAATTTGACAAGATTGAACTTAGAACAAACTATTTATTGTTTTCTGTTACATTTGTGTCATTGTTGGGAAACATAATTTCAACAAAGGAGTCATTAGTATTTCTTAGTTCCATATAATACGCGCAGGGATAAATTAAAACGTTTTAGGTATAACTGCTAACTGAAAAAAAATATCTGATAAACAAGATAACAAGCGAATGCAGCGCTCGTCGATGAAGGACAACACGCATCAACGCTTTGCCATGTAATATAATTAGGAGAGAGAAATTCCATTCGAACGTTTTCAAAAACTATTTCAGGTATAGGTATGTGCTGCACATCAATTCATAAAAGGCAGAAACTTATGTTTCTTTTTCACTTTAAATTTCAGTTTCTTTAACCTGTGCTTTATTAAAATCATAGTCCTCCAAGACTTTCGTTGGATTCATATTCCGTAATTGGGAGAAATCTTCTGGTCCTTGTGCATTGGTGACAAGAAAAATTGTTAGGCGAATTTTACTTTCTTCCCTCCATGGCATGAGTTACTCTTTTCAACTAATGTCTTGTTGGAAAGTAGATTTTGAAACAGGCCAGTCCAATCACAGTTGTAGATGGTTTGGGGCTAATTATCACTTAAGATTCCTGGTAAAACCTCTTCCTCCCCTCCTGCAGACGGTTGCGTTTAGTTGATTGTCAGTTATAAAACTCCTCCGACAAAAAAAAAAAAAAAAAAAAAAAAAAACAACTTTTCGGTTACTGATGACTGATGACTATACGCGTGGTATAAGCAATTCCTCTGAAGCAATTTCATTTTGGTTTTGTGTAAATTAACGTCCACCTCTCGTATGAATTTTTACTTTCTGATCTAGTCTGAAACATTTTCTTTTCCTGTTCTCCATGGCTGATTAAAAGCAATTGAGAACTGAAAGGCAAAACCACTGTTCAATAGTTAACACCAGTTGCAGAACATTTTTACCTGTACTTCTCCTTTGTTGTTACGGCATTGCCGCTCCGAAAGTCGCCCGTTCAGTTACTATCTTTATCAACTGATATAAGGAAAAGATGCCTCAAGTTTGATACAGAAATTATGGATCATTTTATAACTAAAACTTATAAGAAAATTAAATATGAATATTTTGTAAATTTGTGTTGAATGTTAAGGACTTGTAGGTTTGGCAAAGGGTCAGTGCCAGTCAAATGCTCCTAACTTCTCTAAGTAAGTTGCAGGATCATTTCCCTTGGCATATCTATCTATAATGACCATAAAAATTGTAAAAGTAGAATAAGTACAAAATTGTTAAATATATAAAATAAATATAAACAGTGTAGTGACATGCAGTGATGCATGTAAAAGAAAACAAAACCAGCGAAAAACAAACTAGAACAAACAAAAAAAAAAGCACATAAAATGTATTATTAGTGTACGACGGTTTATAACTTGAAAATGTATTTAATTACGAACGCTTCTAATTTTAGCACCTTGTAAATTAATTTGAAATATATCAGAGAGAAAGAGAAGGGGAGGGGGAAATAGTGTAAAATATAGTGAAAATTTTGGACTTAGGAGTATATGGGGTTTAAAATTTGAAAATCAGTGATTTGTTGAAAGTAATTAATTTACTTTAATAATGATTATTATGAATAATTTTTGTGAAATGTATATCAATGTATCATGTGAAAAAAAATACTGTAAAGGGAATTGCAAGAGTTGTCGACTTATCATACTATATTAAACGCTATTATTCGGGCAAGACGTATGTATTCTTTTATTATGAAATAATAAAATAATATAACGTAGGCATTACATATGAATCCACTGAACAAATTAGAGCTTAATAAAATTCAATATGAATATTCTGTGAATTTGTGTTAAATATTAAGGGGTTGTAGGTTTGCCAATATATCATGAGTACAGTTTGGCTCGGGGGAGGATATTAAGTACGGTTAATTAGTGACGGCTGGTTTTCAGGCAAATTTGTTGAAATGGCTCGGTCGGTTAAGGGCACTGGGAGGTTATCTTTACCCAGACAAGGCTAATTTTTACCAATATTAAAATTTGAATATATAGAAAACTAAACATTATAAGAAATTGAAATTCGGTATGATTACTGTATAAGGATGTGTGCATTTAACTACTGTATACTATTTAAATTACAGTTCACATAGGTCCATGCAAAAGGGGCATAAATCACACCGTGTGCCCTGAAAAAAAATATTGCACGCTATATTTCAGGTGCACTTTACTTGTAGGAATTTTAAGCTATATGCACCAAGTTTTATCCTAAGTAACCTAAGATACCGTTTTATAATATCGGCTAAATGAAAATCACATATAGTTTATACTATTCACATGAAAAATTAATTCGTTTTGAGTAAAAAAAAAAAAAAAGATAATGGAAATTAATTATTCTTTCACACTGGCCGTGTGTAGGCTAAATTGTGGAAACATTGAGTCAGACTGAAAAATTCAATGCCATAGCCGGGATTTGAACCACGGATCTTCTGGTTTCCGTCCAGCCGCACTACCATTGTGCTACTATGGCCAACGTGCCGATATGACATTAAATTCTCCAACTGACTCGTATTTTCCCGGTAAACCACTTAGGAGTTCTCATAAACACATGAGACAACTACCTTAATGGCGACTTACTACATATAAGTATTTTAAGGCCCGGGCTTTATAGTTAACCACTATTAGGTTAATTAATGGAAATTAATTATTCTTTCACACTGGCCGTGTGTAGGCTAAATTGTGGAAACATTGAGTCAGACTGAAAAATTCAATGCAGACAAGTTCTATCGAAAACTATAGTGCAGTAACTCTTTGGGGTCACGTGCGAGACAATAATGTGAAATCCCGACTCCTGGTTTGTTGTATCTACAATGTATGCGAGATTACTTCAATCAACTGTAAACGTATGGGAGGGAAGAGAGGGAGAGAGAACTCGATAGTAAGACAGGTGACCGTTAGGCGGTTGATTGGGTCAGGGAAGGTATGCAAATAAAAGATATCACCCATTACCTTCCCTGAACTAATCAATACCCTAACGGTCATCTTGCTCACTATCGCTCTCTCTTTCTCTCTTCCCTCCCAGACCTACAACAGGATTGATGTAGACTGACATGCATTTTAGCACAAAGTTAAACCCAACCTCCTATAAGGGAAAACTTAAATGTAAAAGTATAGGTTATCATAAAGTATTTTATTACATGGCATAAACTGAAAGAGTTGGTTTTGGAAACAAGCGTGCTCATAGAACTAAAGTACATCCTTGTCTTAAATTCTTTTAAATTCACTTTTCTCATGACACAATAAGAAATAAAAGAGGGATAACTTATTGCAAATACAAATCAATACTCGCAAATGTCTTGGAAGTCTGGTATAAATTTGTGCTTTTTAACAGCCCTACAATTGTCGTGTAGTAAGCCTATTCATCTCTGGTAGTTAACGAGTTACATAAAATTCGTTCAGTATGGATAGAACGTTACGGGCTAACAGCAGAAAGATCAAGATTTCATTGCATTAATAGTAATTCAAGTATCTTCTAACAAACAAGCAGAAATTATCCAAGTAAAAAGCTGTTTGGGATAAGTGCGTTTTCTTCAAAACATTCCGTGTCGCAACCTTGGAATTCACTGCATTTATAACAGTACGTTTGATATTCATGCGAAAATCCGTTTTTAGTTATTCTCTCTCTCTTCTTTGGATTCTAAGGATCTCAAAACGCACACTTTAAGTGAAAGGTTCTATATAGACTTTTTGGGTAGAATACTTACTATACTTCCTCTACCTATTATGATTAGGTGATAAAACAGATGGTACAGAAAGACAACTGAGATCCATCAGTAAGTACCAAAGCACGTGTACAGGAAGTCGACACGCAACTAAGACCATCTGTATGGCATCACACCAACGCGTATGCACAAGCAGAACGGAAATCACATGTTCACAAAAATTCATTTTTTGATTGACCAATAGTAACAAAACTAGAATGCATGACCGCACAGTGAATCATTGGCATCAAAGTACCTACACTTACATAAGTGTTATGAACAAGAATTTGAAGTGACCTTAAAAACATGAAAGCTCCTGATGGAAAAGCTGACTTAACTTCCAGGAACAGCTGTCCATTAAATTTGATTAGCTGTTGCAGAGGAGTCCACCTACCTCATCTCTATAAAGTATTTAAGAATAGTGAAATGTTATAAATATTAAGCTACTATATGTAGTATATGGTACCATGGAAATATACTGAGTTCAATTATATACATAGTATGATCTGAATGTTTCCATACTGAGAGAAGTTAGAACATGTTACAGAGCTCAGATACAGATACTATGGAATTCAATATATTACAAGTATACAAATTACTTGTGGGAAAAATTGTGAAATTCTAGCAAAAGTAAATGGAATAAAAGTATTATTCAAACGTAGGAGCACGGCTCGATGTCATTGCATCAGCTACACCGTGTGAAAGGTTCTTTTGGGACTTCTTCGCTTTGATGTACTTTCTTGAATAGGGGCTCTTACGGAAACTTCCACCCCTAAGGATCATTAAGGACTCAAGGATGTGACAGCCCTGTTTTCGCTGTAAATTCTCTCTACAAAACAGTCTCCATAACTTCCTGTTCCCTCCCTTAGATTCCATTCACAACGAAAACTGAGCGCAGAGGCAACACAAAACTAAGACTGCAGGCACGTTATATTTTAATGTTAGATTCTCAAGCAGTCACGTAACACGCTATGTATCTAAGTCTACTGCATTATAGTGCTCTGCCATTTGGCCCTGCCACGCCATTTCAAATGCAGACGCTGATCTGCTCTTGGTACAACACTTTTTATGTACTATTGAATTATGACTACCCGATGAATTCTCATATTTGATATAAGTAGTCAGTACACTTAGTAGCATACGTTCCATAACCCTTTTGTCTCAAATTTGTCCGAGTATAAAATCCTGGAGAGAGGTGCCGAGGAAGGAAGAGATGGGAATGAAGGGTATAGAAAGAGAGAGAGAGAGAGAGAGAGAAAACATTCACGGACAACCGATATTAGAAGGGTCTATCCGCGTTATAAAATGTTACCAAAATGAAGAAACCAAACAGAACCGAAATGGCATTTATTGTCAAACCAACCTCCGGTAATAACAATATGGCTGTAAATATTTGGTAGGGAAGATCTGCTTATTGCATTTTAATGTTACAACCCTGACCTTCAAGCACATAAACACAAACTACATTTGCAATATTCTAAGCATTTGTCGCCTTAAAATGACGTTAATAAATGAAACATAAGTCAACGCACTGAGAAAATTAGGAAAATGTACAGAGGCGAGGCGTGATTTTTAAAGCGAGGAAAGCTCCAAATAATAATTTTAATTAATGTAAGAGAGAATAATAACTCAAAGAACTAAAGCTACTCTTCAGTACTCTTTCTATTGTACAGTCACGTAGGCCCTTCTTGCATTGCAAGACTTGTCACTCTACATGCAGACATTCCTGCTTCTCTCCACTCAGACGTTCCAGTTTTTCCTATAGCTGGCCCATACCGCGTGAACTGTTAGCCTAAAGTGGAGGAAGTATGCAATTCACACACTCTTGCTATTAACTTAAAACTTCATAATAATGTTCTATTTTTCACTATTAAATCTATGTAAAATACTATTGGTAATGCTGTTGAAATATATGTACATTTCTATTTGAAAGCGACACGTGAAACAAAACAAACGTTTCTTCTCACTCTGCCGAGACTTCACGTGACAAAATCTGTCAGTGCTTCCTGACTATTGAAGAGTCGCGATTGATTCCGGAAACCTACGAAGCATGGTATTCAAGGTCACGAGTACGTAAATGAACTTGCGGAACTGGCCATTCGAATCAAAGCAGCTGTCAAATTATCCGCAGCCCCACGGATGTTCGCGAATAAATTATGAAAATGTACCTAGAGCAAATAAAGTATTGTTTGGCACGAATTTTCTTGTTTTTCTTCTTTTTCTCCTGAAATTCTTGGGGACGCGGCGCTTCATTGCACGCATCGTCATTGAAAATGTAGGAATATTTATTACTGGTGGTAGTGCACACATACTTTGTTCTCTTATATTTTCCATGTTGCTTTCCCAATACAAATTTTTTGATAAAGCGCAGTGTTAAATCATAAGTACATGTTCCTTAGCTTCTTCCCAACATTTTTCACTGTTGCTTAACGATCGTTATTCTGTACGGCACTGCAGGTGATAACACTCATGTTCAGGCATAGAAATTTCTAAATATAAAAGCCAAGACGAAAGGAAATAAGGCTGGTTACTTGCTGGACTTTGGTTAGGGACTTCGCAGATAAACTAATACATGGCAAAATGTGGAAGCGTATCGCAAAATATGTGAAACAACGGCATTGTTTACGTTAGCCTATCGCACATACACGGCCAGCCAATGCATGTACCTACTCTCTGTTCAGATGCAATTATGTCGTGCAACGGCAGGAGCGAGAAATCATTAGTAACGCGGTTGAATATTCTAACAAGGAAAAAAGGAAAGGGAATCAAAATTCCTTTATGTCAAAGGACAAAACGGCCGGGCTACAATGGTAATTTACATTTGCGTAAAATAATTAACTGGCTAACCTTTCATATCAGACACAGAGTTCCCAAGTGCTCTATTTGTGTTTCGTCACTTAATGTCCGCCAGGTTACTAATATTTCGTTCTTCTAGTAAACAAGATGACAAGCAAATGCAGCGTTTCATGAAGCTTAATACGCTTGAACGCTTTGCCATGTTGTATCTCATCTCTCGTAGTCTCTTAGTGTTTGGAGACAGCACTCACCAGACCGGTTCTTGTCTGTCTGTCTATCTGTCACTGTTATGTACATTTCATGTGTTGATATATGTTTGTGTGTAGATAGCTTGAAGCCCATTACTTAAAAATGTCCATGCCTGCTGATGATACATGAGATGAAATAACTAAGAAAGGCAACTGTTACACGCATTTGTTTACGATACCACCCTGGCATTTGTTATTTATGAAGACTGGGGAAAACCTGTAAGAGACCTCAGTCAGGGAGGGTGGCCCTGGCGGAATTGCAACCGCATAGCCTGTTCATTACTATCTGTAAACGACCTTGCCCTCTGCTAAAATACCTCAAAAACTGTTCACGTGGCTCATTCAAATGTTTTCTATTGATTGTTTAATCAAAAGAAAACTTGAATTTTTTTTCTATTTTCCTTGTTATATATTCTAAAACATTGGCTTAAGACAGTTGCTAGGCTTATTTTGAATACTGAGTGTTGATATATATCATTTAATTGTTTCAACGTGATGTCCTGTGTCATATAGCATGTACATAAACATAATTCCAAGAAACACTTTTTTCGGAGGGGATTCGGCACTGCGACCAGTCTTGATCTGCTGTCCTTATGCTCCCAAGTGGGGCATTCCGGGTAAGAAGGATGAGGTGAGAGGAGACAGAGGCGGCCGACCCAAGGAGGCACTCAGTGCAGAGGGCAGGGTCCCTGCATTTTACTTAGATGGGAACCTCCCTCGACAGGCCAGGACAACGGACATTTCCCCGTACTGTGGTCCGGAGACGATCCCAACAGTCGGTTTGGAGACCGGCAACCAAACTACCGGAGGGGGAAGTAGTACACTCAAAGCACATCATCCTGCCATGCACCGCCGAGACACCGCCGACACTTCTACCCTGAAAGAGACCACCAGATGAGAGATGATATGAAATGAGAATGGAGATGAAATGGAGGGGCAGAAAGCTCGGGGAATGTAATTAACCTACCCAGCATTCACCTAGCGACCCGGGAAAACCCCGAAAAAAAATTAAATCTTTGCAGTGAGCTGTTTGAATCTAGTAACTTTTTAAAATAGGTATCCACTGAAACTTTTTCTCGCTGTCTCTCATTTTCCTTATATTCTTGTGCAAGACAGAACAGTGATGAAAATTACAATTTCTAAGAGAATCGATAAACGTATGACGGAGCACCCTTTGTCATGTTACGTGCCGCCACACGAGATGACATGAAATGACCTATTCTGATACACTTTTCTACATCAGAGCATCCTGCTGTGCACAGCAACCCACGTGCAGAGAAACACAGCTGCCGGTGACGTATGCTATGGGAAAAATATTACGTCTAAAACGTAAACTTCAGTTTGCTTTGTTCTCTGCAAAATAACTGTCCTTCATTTAAGTTTTTCTATATTTAAATACGTAGATTTATGGAAGTTATGATCATTTTTTGGTTTCTTTCGTAATCGAGTATGACATATTTATATAAAGTTTTATGTTCTAAACGTTCCAAACTGTTTTGTCGTGGTCTGTAGGTTAAAATATTTTGACTTTCTCTGTTTATGATGGGCATTTTCAGATATGTTATCATTATGTTGCTTTTTCTCTCGACTAAATATACACTAAAACCGCGTTACAAGGAATAGCGCTTCACGAATTGTACTGGTTATAGATGGTTCATAGACAGTCAATTTGGGATAGGAAACCATGGTCTACGAAAACAAATTACAAACTTGTGTCTTAAAATTGCTAGGGCATACGCACGCCACTGATCACGTCACTTCAACTGTATGGTATGATGATGATTGCTATGGCCTCAGTATCGATTCCCGACGTCGCCTAAGAATCCCCCAAACGAGATCCACCTCTCTTGTAGGTTATAATCTATGGTAAACATACTAACGCGATGGAACTTAAATGTCGACTCCATAACGACCCTTTAGTATTAAAATATCAGGGATTACGGCGCATTATATGTTACAGTTACAGAAATTAGCCTCAAACATCTCGAAATGGTAATATCATTCGTTATGTATTTGAAAACAGTTGAGCGTTTCATTATAGTTTAGATAATTGGAACTTTCTATTTTTTAATATACTGCGGTTGGCAAAACATTTCATTGGTTTGCGATATACAAGTAAATTGTGATGTTGACATTCCTTAGTAATATCACGAGCATCGATAGTTTGAAAACTTAATTAAATTACCTAAGATAAATAATAAGCAAGAGCGGAATTTGTTAAGACAATTGCAATGCCAGTTCGACCTTTTACTTTTGTGTATCTACTTTTAATACAGTCAAAGAGGCAGTTTACTCCTCTCTCGCTGTTTAACCTGGCAATCTTACCGCTTCTTTTATGTTTGGAATTTGCATATTACCAAATTTCGCCACCAACCGCCAATAGCGAACAGGAAAATGCACGAGAAAAAGATTTCTAGATCCCTAGTCGAGTTGAAACAGGGATAAAAGGAATAAAATATTGTATGAGAGATAAAATTGAGTTTATTAACTTCCAGCACCATGGTTTAAAACTATCGATTAAGTTCGATTCCGCTTGGTCGTCAAGGCAAAAATGAAGGGTGCTCGTAAGTAATGCTATCAGAAAAAGAAAATAGTACTTTTGAAATTCAAACTTTTTTGTCTAGCATTTCTCTACAATTTAATGCGCCCAGTTGATAGAGCTGGTGTAACGAAAGCTTGTCAATCTACCTGATGCAGAGAAGAGTGCGGTATTGTTACTCCTGTTGCAGGACGACATTATTCCTATTATAGGCCTCAGTATCCAACAACGTTTCGAGGTGTACATATCAAAGTGAAAGGGAATACTGTATTGAGTGGATAGATTGTTTAGTTGTTTGATAGGTGAAGTTTCGAGAGGGAGGTAACTTGACTTGATCCGAGTATCTCGCGCAGATCCCGATGGCTAGCTTTCGTTGTGTTACCTCTGTTTATCATACTTCTCGTTTTTGAGTTAACGCATGCCACTTTTGTGGCATGTATTTTTGGTGAAGATTCGTATCAAATTTAAGTGTTGCTGTATATCTCCTCTACCAACCATAGATAAGAGTGATACCGAAATTAAGGAATGCAATGATTAAAGAATCGTAATGGATTTCAAAGGAATATGGCATATTTGTTAAAACGCGAGCAGCTGCAGTTGGGGTGAGTAGTTTAACAAAATGATGGGAGAAAGCGTGTTCTTAACAGGAATTCTAAGTGGAATCTCCGTTTGAAAAGGCATTGTTCGGACCCTTAATGATGGCATGACCGATACTAATAATCACAATGGACAAAATAGTCCCAAAAGGAATTTTGGTGTGATGAAAGACAGGCTTTGACAGGTGAAAGTCACACGCAGCTACAGTGGGGAAGACACACAACTGGGCTGGCGGCCCATTAAGAAAGACACTACTGGTTCGGTCTTCGGCGAAGGCAGACGAGAACCGAGGAGAAAAGGTATTTATCGGTTCCTACGCAAATAACGAATTAAGTGTTATCACGTAATATGCATTTTACATACGGTAGCTCTGAATAGTGATATATTGGTAACCCTTGGTCGGCAACTTCGCGATTGATGTGATGATAAATAAAGCAGTCATTAAACCAGTCTGCAACTTGCATTCCAGTGTCATTAGAACCATCTTTACTCCCATATATATCCACGCATACCCTTTGATGGAACTCTAGCTCTACCCTGAGGATAGGCCACACTGCTTCAAAATTTACAACGTAAGGATAAGCTGCATCAAATTAGCGACCAATGCGTGGAGCAACCTTTTCCAGTGTATAAGTAATTGATGTGAAAATAACTCGCATCAAGAGATAAAATACACAGATTTGCATTTCGGGAGTCAGCTTGCGATTCTAGCCTTCAAGTAATTCTTACTTGACTACAAAGCTAAATAAAATACAGCTGCAGTGTCTTTATTGCATATTGCAGCGGCTAATCAACTGTGCTGCATATTGTGAACTGCACGTTTTGTGGGATAGAACTAACAAGACTTGTATTCTGTCGTCGTTTATCATTGTTCTTACCTTGGACGAATTCATAGCTGTAATTTATACGTGCTCACCTGGTGCTCCAGCCCCGAAAGTAATCCTCCAGGCAGTGATTTTTTCCCCCCAAGAATGCAAGTAAAGAATACACTAAGTTAGTTATGTATAGTTCACATTTTGAAACATTTCAATTGATTGTTCCTCATTGTCATTGTAGTTGTGTTATGTCCTAACCTACTCCATCTGCAGCTTTTGTGACAAACGCCCACAGGCATCAACACTTAAGGAGGGCAGAACCTGTTGTTCTCTAAGGTCAGGAAAAAGAACCAAAACAAAAAGCTATTGTTGTACTGAAGTAAAGATAAATTCATAACTCCTCCTTCCTGCATTTGCAATAGCACTGCACTCATTTGGCTTTCATTCCATTTTCCTTCACATCGAATAGGCATCTAGAGAAAATGTTGACAATGTTCTTCTAGTTCAACATTAGTAAGACCAATAAAAATATTACTGCAGAAATGCTTCAAATAACAGCTGCGTAAGTGTTACATTTTTCTTTGCAAATTTATGATAAAATCCAGTGTTCGCCAATAAAGATGAAAACGATGGTGTTGGTTGCGTTGATAGTCGTAATACAGCAAGATCAAAGCAAATTGTATGAAGTATTTACGCCCCAGTTGAGGCTGAGGGATGAACCGTAGAATACACAGACAATCCAATTAGCTCTCATCAGGGGGGTGTAGAGAGTTGGAAAGAATATGAGTTATGGGTGAGGGATGAAATTTGAAATAAATGTAATCAACTTTCAGGTATTTTATTAAGGTATGTAAAACTGGTGTTATCAAGCTACGCAATACGCTTTTAGGTAACAAATTCCCGCACAACCCCAGCGTTTCATAGCCAGCGTAGGCAGGACTTACTCCGCGAGAAGCTATGATCACGAACTCCCTCCTCCATAAAATACGACGTATGAATCAGTCCGGAGCCCAGGAAAGAACTCAGTTCTTTAGGGATGTTGTTTGCTTGTTTTCGTTTCTAAATTTACAACACGTCATGATTCCTATCATGTGCATATTTTTCAGACTCTGCGAAGGGTAGGAAGATATTCTAAACAGTGACATAACTACCTAATTCATTCATTTTGAAGAGTAAGGTGAATTTGCTTAGGACGGATGCGTCCTCAAGATGAAGAGGAAATTGCTGAGGAGGGAGAATTTCTGACTTTAATATCAAGTTGACGATGACAAACTTTTGCTGTGCAGATTGATGTTGCCATGTAAAAAACACAAATGTTTTTAAAAGATATTGTGACATCGAACGACGCGCCTGCACCAGATGTGACGTTGTGTTCAATTTAAGACATCGAACGTCACTAGGGGTTTCCGCCCTTATGGGGTACCTGAAGGGGTTAACTCAGAAAGGTTATTTTTCCTAAAAGGTAGGCTTATCTTAAAAGGGTGACACGTAGTTCTAACATAAAGAGCGTTTATTCTATATAAAAATAAAGTACTGGTCTACATCATAACAAAACAAACAAGGATAGTTCAGTAAGCGTCAGCTGCGGGCTTTACCTTTGTTAAGGTTTCCGACATTCTGGATTCCTTCCTTGCAAAGAGATAATTGACGCAGATTCGTGTAGCACGGGCGAAACTGTCCCCGATTAAGCCAAATTCTGGGGTTTAAATATTAAGCATCTGCTGACCCAGCAACTGATTCAAAGCTTTGTCGGCGCACGTCAGAAAGCCGACGACCCGTGCATGACAGGCAAGCATGACTTGCAAGTAATCTGACAGGAAGTCGCGTGTTCGGATTTTATTCCTTCGTCTTCTGAATATCTGATTTTTACAATTTTACTCCTTTTACACACCTACAAAATATCCTCACAATATTCACCGTTCATTTGACAGAAATGGCCGCACATGCTGATAAAAGTAATCTTTTATTTGGGATTTAGAAAAGAAATGCCCAAGAATATTTACGATAGTTATTCCAGCTTCTCTCCAGCACTATTAATGATAATGATCACTTCTGGTGGGTATTAAGAATTGCTTCTAGAGTTACATACTCCAAAATGTATATAATGATTAGCAGAAAAATCAATTTTTGATGTAAGTGTATAATTGTGTGTAATGAAGAAATCTATGTAATTACCTAATAAACGATGTATAATTAGTGCTTAAATGTGTTTCTGTAAATCACATCTACACAAATATATATGTTGACCTTAGTGGTTGCACTCCAGTATTTTGATGGTACGTTAAAGGCTGAGAAGCGGAGTAGGTAGTTTCCATCCGCATCTTCTGTAAGTGTACAGAAAGGACACATGGGAGATCTCACTATACCAATCCTAAATAGATATTTATTGAGACAGTCATGGCCTGTTAGAAGTCTAAAAGTTGCTACAGGGGATTTTCTTGCTAGTGTATTGATTCCAGTCGTGTTGTTACATACATTTTTCTATACCTTTTCTTTTTGTTTGTAATCTTTAATTTTTGATCATATGTTGATATAATTATTCTTTTGGTAGAGAATTTGGTAATACACAAGATACTAAAATGCTAAGTGAATGACTACTTTAGACCACATTATCTTAGGCCAACATATGATTCTACTGCAAATTCCTTCGAATGTATTGAAATTAGTGAAAATTATTTTAATGTCATAAATATCCCGTATATGTTATTCCTCAACTAGAAAACGATGTCAAAGAAGTTACAAATCTGACACTCTTAACTCATGGAAGGGACCTACAGAGAAATACTAAAAGCGGTCCTTCAAGAATCACCGTTGCCAATTTCCGATGTTTGGGAATAATTGCTATGGAGACACTCCAAGAAATAGGAAGAGAGGTTCAGGTTTAAAGAATGTAGTTGGGGTTGAGCGTATTCCAGCCGCTTTGTGGTTGTGGGAAAAAAGAACAAGTTTTCTGGTGGTGAAAGAAATAGTTAACTCTTTCTTCTCTTTTTCTTTTTCAACTTGCCTAATTACACCATTAATTGGTGTCAGGGAATCCTTGGTCCTCTATCGCTTATGCCCTTTGGCGTCGGGCTGAGGAACCGCAACTCTGGATCAGATAAAGAAATCCAGGAATGGGTGATCAGCCCAATGCCTGGAATGAGAGTGAGAGAAGCAGATGAACGGAAAAAGGGCGAAGTGGATGAAAGGGAAGATGATAATGGAGCAATTGATGGCGGGGGAAGCTGGAGAACCCGGAGAGAACCCGCCCCCACGTCGTGCTGTCCACCACATGCGGTTGCCTGGGATCGAACCCGGGCCCCTTGGTGAGAATCAAGCGGTCTAACTGCTTGGCCAAGGCGCGGTCAAACAACTCAGTGTGCTAAAATCAATACGAAAAACTCATGTATGCTGTATAACACAGTACGTATAATGTCACTGCCGCCAAGTTATTACATCCGAAAATAAAGAAAAATATGTACTTGAAGTAAATATATAATTTAATAACTAATGTTAAGTCGTATTCCTTGAAGCTTGAAGTTGAAAAAAAAAAAAAGAAAAACAGGTAGAGCCTACTTCAAATTGTATGTTGAAAGGGAGTGTTGAAAGCTCCAACATCTTATATTAAATAAAGTTGTTATAACAATGACATCCTCTAAAGTAATTATACCAACTTTAAGTTCTACATGATACCCTTAAGATATGTGTACAAATGCTTAAAGAACTTCAGAATTACAAAACTTGATATATTGTGTCAGGCCCCTTTATGCAAACTGGGATTACCACGAAGTCGTCCTCACTATGCATGAATCCGATGACAGAATAACAAAAACATGTCGAAGTTTTCAGTTCTGGCGATTATAATTATTTCAGATTTCCCCAGACCATCGGAAAATGCTTGATTCTAACTTGCGATTCTTTTAGTTTTGAACACTGTTGTTTCCAGATACAAACGTGTGCACAGTAACGCATACAAGTTAAATCTTAATGCCCCAATAATTTATTTAGTATTTTGCTTCAAGGAGTACATCGCATGTACGAGAAACACAAAACAAGTCATCTGTCTCTTTCTCGTACTATATTGTGACTCTGTGGGTTCGTGAAATGAAAAGTCCAATTACACCACTCAAAAATCTTCTTTATTTCCACCGACTTACAGTTTAACACTTGCCAATTACACAGAATTACTTGCTGCACACCATTACAATTTACCAGTTCGTCCGTTACAACTTCACTTGTACTCGCGATTACATAAACTCCGATACACATACACAGTTCGTACAGTCTTCCGTTGCACAATCTTTTCGTTCATTAACACGTCACTGACTAACTCTTACACCAAGAACTGCGACTGTCTCCTCACTCACACTCACTGACCAAACCAACAACTGACTAACTCCGTCTATCTGTAACCCTCTTTAAATAGGAATATCGCCAACTTCTGGTGTTCTAGTAACAGAAAGATCGAGAACCAGGTGTAAGGAAACATACGGCACAGTCATGTTTTTCCCCCAACCACAGCCTGTCACCACTATAGGACAAACGAGGCGAGGGCGTGGCTAACCGAACCTTCCCTGTCTCCCGCTGCCAGCTGCTTTCACAGGGTGTTCCAGCGCTCCTGTTACAATATAATGCTATTGGATGCTTTCTCATTATTCACATGCGAACTCAAAGCAAAGCAATTTCTCCTTGCTCTTTCTTTTAAAATAGATATCTAAATGATTGCGACGCTCTTTCTACTGCTACGGTTTATTAAATATTCTATAATTTTTTTTTTAGCTCAGAGTAACCAAACAGCTCCATAGTCATTTATGTATGGTGGAGAATATTTTACCAGAGAAGATTCGTTGAAATAATCTTAAAAACCAGCAGGTTTGTTTCCAGTCCATATTCAAATCAACACTGACATACCTTATAAGCACTGACAGAAATTTGCATACTCATATAAATCTATAATATGCAATGAGCATCGTGGCAGGTAATGCTATAGTCTTGAGTCGGAGATTGATATCAGTGATATCAGTGATATGCTCTACCGGGAGGGATGGCTCAGGTGGTTTCGTCTGCGTCCCGCATTCGGTTCGATTCCCGTTGCCGACCTATCTGACCCATGGGTTTTATCGGGGTGTTTCCGGGGTTTCTAGGAGAATGCTGGTTAGGTTAATTACATCCCCCAAATGTCCTGTCCCTACATTTCATTTCCATTATCATTTCACATCTTCTCTCATCCGGTGGTCTCTTTCAGCGTAAGACGTTTTGGCGGGTGTCTCGGCGGTGCATGGCAGGATGATATGCTCTGAGGAAAACTGCTTCCTTCTCTGGTAGGTCGGTTGCCGGACTTCGATCCTGCTGCTGAGACCGTTTCGGTCTCAGCTGGTAGGGGAGTATGTGCGTTGTCCTCGCCTGCCGGGTGAGGTCACTAAGTAAAATGTAGGTACCGTGCCCTCTTCTTCACTGTCGTGGCTCCGTGGGACGGCCGCCTTCTGTCTGCTCTCGGCTCATCCTTCTTCCCGGGGGTGCCCCACTTGGGGGCATAGGTTCGATGTATCACAACTGGTCTCCGTGCCAAATCCCCTCTGTAATAAATCCTAATCCTAATCTTTAATATCACCTATTTATGTTTATCATGAATCTGTCCGTAATACCTATTATCCCGCTGTATTCCTGCTTTATAACGTGCAAAACGTGTATTTAGAACAAATTGCGGACTTAAAACGTCGTCATTTTTCCCAAAACTATTTTAGGTTTTCTCTTAGTTTACACGGTGCTTTTACGGTAATAACTCTCTCATAACACTGCAGTGGCAGCTCGTGTAGATTTTTCTTAGTGGAGCCAGATGTGAAGATGCTTGTAACCAAAACAGAAGTAGGGTTATTCCTTTCAAAATAGGTCACTTTAATTCAGTATCAAAAAACACAGCATGGCTGAAATGTGTCTAAACACTATACATTTTTAAACATCCAAAAACTAATAATAAAAGATAAAATAGAACGCAGCAAGTGAAATGAAATGTGTGTAGTGTTTAACAACCACTTTCACTATATACGGCATCGCAGGTGGTGACACTGATTATACATGAGATGAAGATGGAGCACTGGTGGAATGATATGGCGGGGGAAACGGAGATCCTGGAGAAAACCCGCCTCGCCACCGTGTTGTCCACCACAAATCTCACTTTGCGGTCACTTGGGATCGAACCCGGGCCGCCTTGATGAACCTCATCAAGTAGCAGTATTACTGCTGCAAGAGCTGAGCACGTCTATTCTTCTGGGCGGCAAACTTTTCGGTCACTGTCGTTAAGGTTAGCGATTTCCTAATTTTCTCTTTCTGAGTGGCACAAACAGCCAAGGAATTAAGCCTATCTTAGCCCATGGTGTTCCTAAAGAAAGACTTAATTCTTTTAAATGTACTGACATTTTTCTCTGCCTCTGCTGTTAAAATTCTAGTTGTTAATGCAATTTGCAGCGTTTTATGTACTTCAGAAAACGCTTCCTCAAATGAATGTTGTATGACAAAATTGAAGAATACACTGACTGAAGGTATATCTTTGAATATATCATTATGGTAAATCACTAATAGTTCTTTTTTCTTAAACTTTTCGTAGGACCTAATGGGTTGCATATTTTCTCACAGAGTAAGCAGGGAAATTTTCTCTGAATGTAATAACTTTTCTTTGGGCGAATAATTCCAAAAGTATTGAATATATGACACTGTTGGAATCGTCCTTTTATTTGGTTGACCACTGCGTTACACACTTCTTTGGCATCTGAATTCAGATTTCCTTCAGAACTATAATTCCGCCACTTTCTTGAGACACAGCCAGTTCAAAGTGCTGTGTATAACACCGAAAGTTCCACCGAAAGCTTCGATAACCATTAAGAATCATCATACAATAAATTATTTGTAATGATTATTACAATTGAATAAAATATAAAATAAATGTTTTCTTCAAATAACAAACAAAATCCTATAAGTTGCATGTTATTTTTGGTGGGGTACGGTCCCTCCGGCCCTTAATGGCACTCTGCCCCTGTAACACTATGTTGATAGGCCGTTGGCAATTAATTTCTCAAGGTCATTTAACACATCAGAAATCTGCTACATTAACTTGTGAAGCAGGTATTACAATTGTTTTCAAAGATTCACCTTTAATGTGCTTTTTAAAATCTGAGCACTCATTTTTATCACTGCCACATGCTATACATTGCATCGGTGCCATATTGCTACTGAAGTTTCTCTCCTTGTGTTGAACTGCTCACGATCGCAATAGCTAGTGTTTAGTCAAATGAAATTTGGTTTTTAATCAAATTATAAATGTGCTATAATACTGTTAAAATACTGAGAGTTCCATCATCACAAACAAAAATAAAAATAAATGGCGGAAATGTTTATCGATTCTAATGATGAACATTTCGATTAGGAACCAATTAGATCGCCCACACAGGTCATGTGCTTTTGAGTTCTCTTCCCTTTGTACTACAGTATATGGCAAAGTGTGGAGGCGTATGGGAAGGAATGTGAAACAGCTTATCGCACATATGTATGTACAGAGGTATTTTTTAGACGTGGCGTATGACGTAATGTTGCGCAGTAGTTTATGGTTGAGTTCACCTGTTTATTTATAAGAAAAAGAGTGTCAGATTAGTTATGTGATCTAACCCACTAGCTTTATTGCCAGTCTGCTGGTGAAAGCAGAGATCTTACCCACACCATTGATTTGCATGACGTCACTTGCACACATCCTAGCAAAGTCACACGCCACTTCTAAGATACCTCTGTACAGATGTATTTTTTATTTGAAACAAGGATTAGTAAGTCGCCATAAGGCAGTTTTCTCGTGTGATTATGAGAATTCTTCTTGGTTTACCGAGAAAAATACGAGTCAGTTGGAGAATTTAATGTCATGCTGGCATGTTGGTCATGCCAGCTCAATGATTAAAGAGCAGCGGATGGAGACCGAAAGAACCGTGCTTCAAATCCCGGCTATGGCATTGAATTTTTCAGTCTAACTCTACCTTTCCAAAATATGTTTGTGTGGTAAGATTTTGTCTATCTCTTGCGGTTTCCGATTTATGCAAATGCCACCCATTATGAAGAGGATTTTCGGCGACATTCCCACAAAATTCAGGATGTACATTCCATTTGTCATGGAAATGTTTTTAAATCTATGGTAATTTTATCAAAATTGTTAGGAAGCATGTTTAAGAAAAATTAAAATTTTGAAAACGCTCATTATAAACCTAATATGGAATGAGGATCATCATGAAGCATCACTGGAAGATGCTGAACTTATCTACTAATTCTGGCATTTAACCAACTCATCTCACACTTTAATGCTGTTAACAGACATACGAGCATAGGGAGACACGCAAAGATGTCTTTTGTTAGATAAAGAGCGTCCAAAAGACAATTATTTCAGGTGTAAACTCAATGTTAAATTTTGGCCACGATAAAAATCTGATAAGTTACACTCATATGACTTTCTCAACTCTTGTACAAACTTTTCTTACAAATGTTTATTCGCGTACGTCATGTTATATGCGATAAACATATTCAGATATAATGCATTGCTAATATTCTTGTTGGCTCATCCAGCGAAGCTGTGCCGCGGTAACGTGTGCGATTCGCATTCAAGTCGCGGGTTCGATCCTCGTGGACCGTGCACACTTTGGTGTTGTACATGGCTGAACAGCAGGTCCTGACGCCACAATGAACGATTCTCAGTAACGGTTACGGACTTCCGCGCATTCTTTTGGCCTGTGGTTTCCTAATTTCATCCCTTCCTCATGGGATGTGTTAGCTTGCAACAGATCAGTATAGACGCGCAGTACACCAGGCGTCCCCCTCTATAGTTCAACATTTACCTTTTACCTTTTTTTTTTCTTCTTTTTTGTGCCAGGTGAATCTGGCGTAGGCTTTAAAGTGCAGCTAAATCTTTAAAGAGCTAATGGTTTTTTTGAAATTATGTTCTTTGTTTGCTTGGCCAAAAGATAATGCAAGGATCGAAGTTTGGAATTTCTCTATGCCTATGATCTTCCTTGTCTCACACTCAATACGAGGTCAGTAAAAATATCAGTTTGGTTTCTTTGAATAGGTTGTAAGAAATGTATAACAACTTCCTAGTTCAGAAAAGTATAACCGGTTCAAAATGCAAAACAATGGTAAGAAGATTCTCGAAAACATTTTACTTGAAAAAAAATTACAATAATGTACAAGGTCTGCATTTTTTTTTCCTCGAAAATATCAAACGCGTAGCATTTTAATACTGGCATCGAATTTGTTAGTGAAAAGTAAAACTTATACTTTTTAAACGAAGTAGATAGAGTAAAACGCACAATATATTAAGAATATGCTATGCTGAAAACAAATGAGTTTACGGAAGCCAGTTAGAAAAACGCATTAATCATAAAGATAGAATATATTTGCTGCCTCTTTTTAGAGAAGCATATTTCAGACTTTGCTTTGGCTGTTAACGACAAAGGAAAATCCTCCAGGCTTCCGTAACTGGGTGGAAATTAATCTAATGCACTGGGATCTGTGTGCAAACTATTTCATGGTACTTCACCAACAGTACATGGCGGACTTCCCCAATTAGCAGCACGTCAAAATGCCGTTACTCCCGAGATAGTGGGGCAACATAATTGTATGTATGGCTTAAAATGTGAAAGTTACAAAATACAGAGTAGGGAGAAAGTTTGGGACGAAGTATTGGAACTAATGACAAAACCACATAATAAACTGTGTATATTGAATTATTGCATTTTGTCGCAAAATTGCTCGTTAATTGTGCTAATACAAAACTAGTTTGGGTTGTAAACATGAGTTAACATAATTGGATTGCATAAGTATTGTATATATTAATAGCTGTGGACTGCACACATTACAAACTCTTTTTCTCTCTCTCTCTCTAAATTTACGTTCGTCTTACTTGATTTAATTAAATGCGCCGGGTGATGTTATGGTACAGCTAAAATATTTCCCTCAATGTTAGCTTTCGGCGCTAACATTTTTTGGTGCCTTTCACCAAGCAATATCAGCGGAGTGTAAACAAACACGCTTATTTTTCTCTCAAGAGGCGATTTAAATATGTAAGTATTCATGTTAAGCACACTCTCATAAAAAACATGAGTTAGCGCTTTTAAATAACAGAATTGTTATTCAAGATTTGACATATTAAATAGAAATTGATACTCGCTCAACTTTCAATGGATAAGGTGCATGTCTTTTCTAAATTCAATCCCTGATTTCCTTAATTTGATATTATTAAAAGCCCGTTACTTACCAGTTGATTTGTTGAAAGTTTTTACATCGTTAATTGATATTCTCATAACCTAGGAACATAAATTATCTCACAGAGAGTTTTGAGATGTATTTCGTTGTATGTTAAATTTAAGGTCTTTAGATTTTCAAGAAAGCCTATTCCGCTTAAAATTCTTTACATGGAAAAAGGTTTTTAATTTTGTATTCCCTCAAAAACGGCTTCAACTATTCAGATTAAAATGTATGTTTAAGACACTTACATGTGAAAATGTATAATCTTGAATATATTCGGAATATTTATTGGAGTCCTCTTCATTCTGAATGACTTTTACACAACCGAAAAACCGTAAGAGATACAAAATTTTACTACACAGAATCTAACTTGATTTAAAGCACAAAATTTCATTACGTGCGTACACGCATGTTGATACCGAAATTAAAGGATTGAAATAAGTAAAGAATCATGATGGATTTCAAAGGAATGTTGGTTCTTTGTTACAACGCGTGCAGGGGCAGTTGAGGCGAATAGTTGGGGTGAATAGTTGTTTTAACAAAAGAAACGTAAGAAACAGTCTCCTTAGCAGAATTCTAAAGGGTAGCACTTAAATTTGTTTGAATAGGTATTCTTCGGACCCTTAATAATCACAATGGACAAAATAGTCACAAAGGGAATCTTTGTGTGTATAAAGGGCTTCGAGAAAATGAAAGACACACACCCACGCGCAGCTGTGAGGACACTCAGTCCTCGGCGTGAAGCCGATTAGGGCAGTCCTCTTCTGTCTTGGTCGAGAGCAGACTAGAAGCGAGGAGAGAAGATATTTGTCGGTTCATATGTACGTGAAGAACGAATTAAGTTTTATCGAGTAATAAGCATTTCACATATAGTAACTTTAAACAGTGATATTGGTAACCCTTGGTCAGCAACTTCGAGTTTGGTGTTATGATTAAAAGAAGCAGTCATTAAATCAGTTTGAAACGGGCATTCCAGTGTAATTAAAACCATCCTTCTCATACATATCCATGCATACCCTGAGATTAACCTCATTGCTTTACCCTGAGCTGAACACTATTTGCTTCAAACTGTCGCGCCCACGTGGAACTCTTTGCTCGCCAATATATATTACTATAAAAATGTGTTAAGTTAATTTTTGAAATGTTTCTTACAACTGCTTTAAACTTCCAAAATAGTTTCAGAAGTAGAATGTCGTATTTTGTGTTTGTTTTATTTTACTTGTCTTTTCGTAGCCTTACAAAGAGCATGAAATTTCAGACTTTCCTGCTTTCTTAAAAATATGATTTGCTTTGCTTGCTCTTTCTACAAGGAAATGTCTAAGTGTGAATTAGACGTTTATCTGCGTTAAGAAGTAGGTGGAAAACTTTCTGTAAGAACTGCTTCTAGGAAAATGAGTAGAGAAAGTCGTTGTGATTGTGACATCGGCGTTCCCTCTTTTTCTCGCGATTATCCAAAGAAAAGGGAGTTTCAACCCATCAAATAGCAACCCACTTTAAGACGTCAATTAAACCATCAAATAGCTTGTGTATTTAAAAGCAACCATTAAGTCATAACTCATTAATTCCAATCAATTGCTGATGTAAATACATATTTTCCAATCTCTTGACAGCAAATGTTTGCTGAATCTGAACGCTCAGCTATTGCCCACCATATGACAATATGTAGATATCAATATGGTGTTGAATCCTTGAAGATCCCTCATGATAAATAGTGAATTATCTTTTCTTATTTCAACATTTTCATGACTTAGCTACAACAAAATAAGATCTCCACTGATGGCATTTTGTGAGAACCGCACCGTTTCTTTTCATTCCTGCAACGCCAAGGTCATATCGCCACGCTTTCCATGGAATCTTGTAGTCTCCAGGCGTGGCGTTCGTGGCCAACGCTGCGCTCCGACGCCTGAATGCCACGCTGCTAGGGAATTGCAACTTAATCCGAACAGCCAGTATGCCATACAGTTCACTAAATTCCGCACCCCCGCTGCCCCACATTCCGGTTTCGAGGCCAAAGAATTGAATCATCTACCAAGGAATGAAATTGAACAGGCAATTTCGCGAGTCCCATCAGGGGAATCTTCATGCGGATGCAAGGGGCAATAAGCTCGCTGTATCCCATGCTGAGTTCCAGGATGCCTGTTTGTCTAAAGTTACACCTTCTTCAAGAGTTTGTAGTTCCCCCTCATGTAAAATGGTGCAAAATCTTGGACGCGGGCGCAGACAACTGGGTATTATGGTTACAACGAGCGCAAAATAGAGGACTCAGGTCCATCTACTCTGCACGACGCTACTTCCTCCTGAGACTACTTCATGAAACCTCATCTCTTCCATAAGTGGAGGATGAAATTAGGCGCCAGAAAATTACCAATCATCAAAGGGCACTGGTTAGATCTCTAAGAAGACTCCGCTTCAGGCGACATCGGCTCCCCCGCATTGCTTGCGGGCGCCCGAGCTAACACCGGAACAAACGTACACAGCAGCGAAAGTTGAGCTACGCATATCCTCCGCTAGGAGTTGATTGGCCTCTATATTTTCACCCCGCGAAATGTAGTTTATAAACAACTACCACCAAGATGTAGTGAGTACTGCATTCTGTAATACAAACTCCGAGGAGCAACTCGCTCCTTGCTTCTAACTTCCAACCTAAGGACCCATAGTTTGCCACAGCAAAGAAAGTCCCAAGGGAATGGGGCGCAGCGGAGGTTAGTGAGATGGTATTACTTACACCCATAGGCTTAGACGCTAATATACGTAAAACTGTAACTACTGATACATTAATAGATATCAGATAGTGTTAAAGGTGAATGAATATGTGTGTGTATTTTAATAATGTCAGAACACATGTAACATACAATGGCGTTAGCGAGTACATATACTCGTGTAGCTTAGGAATTTACCAGACCTCGTAACAGGACAAAGAACTCCAGGTACAGCTAGCAACAGCTAACTGTGAATATTTAGAACCCCATCTAAGTAGCGCATTTCAATATAACCGTTCTCCACTAGACATCGCCGGTGAAACACGAGTTTAGTAACGCACCAGTATACTCGTCCTAGCGTTACAACTGAAAGAGGTATTGCTCTATTAATGTATATAATAACAGTGTTAATGTCAATTAAATAAAACTTATCTGCAAACTTAAAGATGCTATTCATTTAAGTATTTGTTGGAGTTGTGCACTCCCCGATCAAGAGCAAAGTGCACCGACTAAGGCTAGCCGAGGCAATAAATTCTTAACATCCATATACCATTGCACTATACATACCACCCCCACTTCCACCCACAACTCAGCTGCACCGTAGCCGAAGAAATCTTCCAGCAGAGGTACGTGCAATCAACATATCAGGTCCAGCACCATCATCAGTATAAGACTGTTATATTAGATATGGTTTCGATATCCTGCCTGGTAGTGATTTATGACACTCGGGTCAGTTCGGTTACAGCCCATTCAAAAACATTCTGACGCCTTCTACTTCTGTGAATAAATATTTTCGGTTTAAATATACTGAATGAATAGAGTGCATGGTATTTTTTAACGGTTCTACCCCTTCCGTAGCAGGCGTTCTGTCACACACTCACTGTTTTTGATGCACTGCGGAAGGATAGCATATTCCTGTCAGAACCCTTTTTTTTTTTTTTTTTTGCTTTGGTGAACAGTAAGGACACCCTATAAAACCCTTACCCTAAATAAACCAATCTGCGGTCAGACTACTGAGAGGGGGTGCTCAACCATGGAGCACGTGCTCGCTTCCCTTACAAATGACATCCCCCACCGGTGACCAAGGCAGAGAGAAACAGGCCTAGTAGTCAGAGGCGGATGAATGTGTACACCTTTACTTTCCTATACACAAGTATGACACCCAAATTGCCGTCACTGGAACTCAATAACCAAGGCTAAGTGCGTCATTCTGTCGCAGCGGGTGGAAGGAGGTAATTCTATCTACTGTCCTCCACAGGAGAGATAGTCTCCAACGCCTGAGACGTAGGGGGTTGGCGAAGGTTCCCACACCCTCTCCGGACAGGTTTATGACACCCCATGTTAGTACAGCTACAGACCATTCAAAAACATTCTGATGGCTTCTTCTTTTATGAATGAATCTTCTCGGTTTTAGCGTACAGAGTGAATAGGGCGCATGTTTTTTAAGGGTCTGCTCCTTGTGTAGCAAGAGTTCTCTGCCACACACATTTGCTGTCCTTGCCCCATTGTGTAAGGCAGCACATACCTTCCAGGAACCTTCTTTGCGTTGCTGGACAGTATCCTCTCTTGCTTTCACTTGAGCATTCCGGTTATTGAAAGTGGATACGTAGCAGCAACATCCAGGGTGACCAGAACCTGACAGGAGCCACGGACGGACGGATAACTCCACACAAATTAACTGGGCTCTTCAGAGACACACAAGTGGAAGTACTTTGTGGGGTAAGAAATATCACTGACATTATGTATTTACCTAGTATTTGACATTTTAATTTTCAAAGGCGTAAAATTGTGACTATTTCCTAAATAAAGACTAAACATTTGAATGTAAGTAGCCAGTAAAGACAACTGATTTAATAATAAGTTTGCAATGAACATGTTACATTTCAATATTTGTTCTTAGATTTCCCTGAATTTGCATTAGATCACTTGGCTATTTAGTGAAGATGAATACACCCGTACCTGTTATCACGGATCGCCGTTTTCATATAGGATTTAAGAATGGCAACAATTTACTTGATCCGCTATAAGCATCCGTGCTGAAGTACGCGCCATTAAGCGCGACTGGTAAGGAGACAACAGAGGAACTGTCACATTCTCCATGTCCTGACAAGAAAACGCACATATCTAACCTTTTACCAAACAGTGACGAAGCGTGCAATAAGGCGCTGGAAGCGTCGCTTCCCCAAGAATTTCAGGAGAAAAAGAAGTAAAACAAGAAAATGCATGTGAAAACTTTTATTTGCGCTGGATACATTTTCAAATTTATTCGCGAACATCTGCGGTGCTGCGGACAGTTTGACAACTGCTTAGATTCAAGTGACCAGTTCCGCGAGTTCATTCAATACAGAATCTCTGTATTTACGCATTCGTAACCTTGAATACCATGTTTCGTCCGGAAGCAATCGCGACTATTCGATAGTTAGGAAGCGCTGACAGATTTTGTCACGTGAAGTCTCTGCAGCGTGTGAAGAAAAGTTTTTCTTCTTCTTTTGTTTTGTATAACACTTTTAAACATAACTGCAAGTATACTTAGCATTAGCAATAGTATTTTACGTAGACCGGTACTTAATGGTGACAAATAAGACATTCTTATGAAGTTTTAAGTTATTAGCAAGAGTATGTGAATTGTATACTTCCTCCATTTTCGGATTAACAGTTCACGCGGTGTGGGCCAGCTCTAGGAAAAATTGGAACGTCTGAGTGGAGAGGGGAAACTGGAATATATCTGCTTGTAGTGTGACCAGTCTTGCAGTGCAAGTGGGGCCTAGGTATGACTATATAATAAAAAGCGTACCAAAGGGTAGCCTTAGCTCTTTGAATCATTATTTTCTCTTATGGTAATGAAAATTATCTATTTGGAGCTTCCCTCGCTTTCAAAATCACGCCTCGCCAGTGATCTTAACCAAGCTTAAAAATTACCGTATTCACAATCATGTGTCCTTTGCAGACTTATAGCTGAGATAGGTATCTGGAAGTTAGAAGTCCCAGTTTCAATTCACGTAATGCTGGTATTCTCCATAAGGCACTTCCAAATCTTTCACTGGATTAAAAAAGTAACATAATAAAGTTGATTAAATGCTACATCATTTGTCACTAATTAATGTTATATACTTCTGGGCAATAACCCCACTCGAACATGAAGCCTACTACAATTACAGTAATAATAATTATTATATGATTTTGTCAGTATTTGCATGCGACTATAAACAGAGAGGTTTCAAAGACGGCCACTCATCAATTGCGAATGCGAATTACGAATCTATGCTCAAAAATTATTATTAAGCTTGGTTAAAATAACAAGTCTGAAAGATATGTGCGTTTTCTTCTCAAGACACGGACAAATTGACGGTAATTGAAATTTAACATGCCCGTTGGAAATTTAATATCAAATCAGGTCTCTGTTTATAAATTACATTCGTATCTCTAGTCATAATTTGGGAAATAATGACAGTTTACGTTATTAAGGCTAGTAAATATTGAAAAATAAAATTTCAAATATTACACGTATAATTTGATATTTATTACCAAAAATGACATGTAAACTTCCTTTTGAAAACTCTAAATAATTAAATTTTTTTAATTTTTCATTTTTAAAGCCTTTGAAATAACTCGGATTTAACACACAGAAGCTACATCTCCAGCCAGTTACGGAAGCTGACCAGTGGAGCTCTACTGACATCTAGGAGGTTTTGCCGACATCGTTACCAACGAAGGCAAATACCCTAATTAGGAGAGAAAATAGCTACGTGTGGATTTAGCAGTTTCAGTTTCGAATCCCGCAATATCACTTTTTTATGTAAAAAGTATTTCCATATCTGTGTTTAGCTTGAAAAAAATAACAATTATATGTCGATTAAACCTGACCGCATTTGATACTAAATATTTAAATCTGGGCAATAAAATCATAAATCTTACTATAATTACGGTAATGATTATTATACGTTGTCAGTATCTACATGCCAGCGTAAACAACAAAGTCGGCCACAAATCAAACGCGAATACAAATGATGAATCTATGCCCCAAATAACTTTA
Source organism: Mantis religiosa (assembly GCA_030765055.1). Classification (NCBI taxonomy): domain Eukaryota; kingdom Metazoa; phylum Arthropoda; class Insecta; order Mantodea; family Mantidae; genus Mantis; species Mantis religiosa. The sequence continues at coordinate 84,477,298 of CM060948.1, forward strand.
AAAATTTGGTTAAAATTATACGCCTTATATCTGCGTTTAATGCTCAGAGTATGAATTAAGTGACGGTACCTTTTCTATGGTCTGCTAGGGAAGTACATATTGGGTGCAAAAATGCAGAAGTGTGATGCTTACAGCGGATCAATTATACATTTTTCAGGCTCATTGTTTATGGTGCAATTATAAATTTATTTTATACAACTTTCTACTGAATGTAAAACAAGATTGAAATTTAACATGTCCGTTCCACACTTATTATTAAGTCAGGTTTATTTAAGGTTTAATTTATATTCATATTTTTAGTCGTCAATTGGAAACTAATAACAAATTTACCTTATTAAGACAACAGCTTTCTTAAAAGTTCAAATCTCAAATACTAAGCTTATGATATTTCTTACCATATATTACATTTCCACTCCTTTTTAAAAAGAACACAATTAATTAGTGTCTATCGTGTGTTGGCATAATAATTTGTAATAGTTCAGTATTCCACATAGAAACCATTATACTAGGTTAATCTCTACACAGATACGGAAACCGATTCTAATGGAGCACCACTGCCGACTAGCAACGTCTACTGACGGCATTACCAACCAAAACAAATACCTGGATTACACTTCCGTTTAAACCAAATACAGAGAGAGCGTGGGGGGGGGGGGGGCGCGAGTAAAATATTGAAGTCCCAGTTTCGAATTCCTGATCTCAGTTTTCTCGATAAAAAACATTTCCAAATCTTTGTTTAACTTGAAAAAGTAACACAATTATTAGTTGATTAAATACAATTTCATTTATTCTTATAATTATCACTGAAATCTTGACAATAACCTCTTGATACTTGTTATAATTACATTATTATTATTAATTATTTATTATTATTAATGATAATTCAAAGTCCACATTATAAATTTAACTTTCGATAATATAAATTAAAATCAGAGTAGCACTTGCCATATAGAGTGTGTTACAGAATTTGACCGGAAAACTTTAAGTCAAGGGGCCTTAGAGGGTTTTGGGGGTGGAAACATTTGAAACAGGACACTTATGCTCTCAGAGCGCACAATTTTGTAGGTACAACGCATTTTAGCCGGTAGGTACACCAGTGATACCAGCTCATTGGTATACGCAAACATTTGTTGCACTATGAAAGTGTAGAGCCAGACTGAAAAATTCAGTGTCATAGCCGGGATTTGAACCACGGATCTTCTGGTTTCCTCCAGCCGCTCTAACCATTTGAGCTACTATGGCCAACATGTCGATATGACATTAAATTCTCCAACTGACTCGTGTTTCTCCCGGTAAATCACTTAGGAGTTCTCATAAACACATGAGACAACCACCTTAATGGCGACTTACTATGCTGTAAGTACTTTTAAGGCCCGGGCTTTATAGTTCGGACCACTATTAGGTACAATTAATGGAAATTAATTGTTCTTTCACACCAGCCGTGTGTAGGACGCACTATGAAAGAGTAGAGCCAGACTGAAAAATTCAATGCCATGCCGTGGTTCAAATCCCGGCTATGGCATTGAATTTTTCAGTCTGGCTCTACACTTTCATAGTGCGCCCTACACACGGCTAGTGTAAAAGAATAATTAATTTCCATTTGTTGCACTGCCAAAACGTTTACGCGTCTGGCGCAGTTAATTATTCAAACCCGAGGCGCCACATTCCAAGTTCAAGCACCGCTTTCCTCTTCTTTTTATTTTCATCTTTTTATTTTTTTATTTTCGTTCTTCGAATTGTTAGTTATGAAGGATATGGAATAATGCACTGCTCCATTTGTCATTTACCGCTGCTGTGAAATGTAATCAAGCAAATCAAACGAATGAATTCTGAACAGAAATGTATATTGATTTTTGGATAGGTCATTTTGTGAAATATCTACTGTCATTTTATACATATGTACAACACAAATGCATAGATAACGATTAGTTGCACAAAGTTTAAGTCATTAAGAGCTACTTGTTCATAATATATACTTGAATACACATTATTCATTACTTGATTTCTATTATTATCAAATGGGAATTTGATTTTTATAGCTCACATGTTGACTACAACACCACACAGGATAAAAAGTATACAGTAGTAGGAATGATTTTAATTGTATTTTAAAGTGATGAATCTTGGCGATTTCTTTAATATTTTATGGCAATATGTTACATCATTTGATAACCTTGTTTTTAAAGCTATTGTGACTTTGTGGGTTCGTGAAATGAAAAGTCCAATTACACCACTCAACAATGTTCTTTATTTCCACCGACTTACAGTTTAACACTTGCCAATTACACAGAATTACGTGCTGCAACAATTACAATTCACCAGTTCGTCCGTTACAATTTCCTTGTACTCGCGATTACATAAGCTCCGGTACACCTTCACAGTTACGTACAGTCTTCCGTTGCACAATTTTTCCGTTCATTAACACGTCACTGCCTTCTTACACCAAGAACTGTCCTCACTCACACACACTAACCAACTGACTGACTCCCTCACTGACTAGCTGCAGCCCTTTTTATAAGCATCTCGCCGTCTTCTAGACGTTTCCAGATGATGAAAGATCCCCTAATTTCTGGAACCAGGTGGAAGAGAAACAGACCGCACAATTATGTTTCTTTCCCCAGTCGTCCCTGTCACCACTATAAGACAAACGAGGGGAGGGCGTAGCTAACATTGACCTCCCCCGTCTTCCGCTCCCAGCTTCTTTACAGGGTGTTCCAACGGTCGCGTTACACTGCTCCCTCCTCAAAGCTGTTCGCCCCGAACAGCCCCAACGTAGCGTGCGAGGCGGTCCAGGTGTACCACCAGCATCCGCTCGGAGTCTCAGCCAGAAGTAGCGCTGCCGTAGTTTGCGAATCATTCGGTTCGCTCCCAGGTGTCCTCCTGAAGTACCGGCGTGTTCTTCCTCCAAGACTTCCGGGACCTTGCTGCGGGGAAGTACCAACTGTTCTCTCTGCGCCTTCCCATCGGGTGACTCCCATACCCGGAACAGCACGCCCTCTCTGGTCTTCAACGAGTCCCATTGGGCCCAGTGCGACTTATAGGTGGCGCTCCTCGGTGCGATGTCCTCCCAGGTTGGTCTCGTCCCTGCGCCCACTTCCCTCAAGAGTGGCCCCAAGTCTGCGTCTGCCAGCTGCTCCCTCCTCAGGCCTGCGCTATCCCAGCCTTCAGCAGGCACTGCCACAACTACTCGGACTGCTGCGGCACGCTCCTTCTCTTCCACTCTTGTGCGCTCATGGCCGTCCTGGATCTGCGGTAGGACACCTCCAATGCAATGGTCGCTGGCGTCGGTGTCCACAATGAAGGCGCCACCCGGTTGTGGGAAACCCAAAATTGGAGCACTGCACAGGGTCCCCTTCGGGTGCTGGAAAGCGTCTTCGGCGTCCTCAGTCCACACATAAGGCCGGTTTTCCTCCGTCAGGCGGGTGAGGGGTTTTGCGATGTTGTCGGCCTTTTCCTCTAAATCATTAAGGCGGTCGTCTACTTGACCCTTCCGCGTGCCCAGGTTCGTGACGTCATCCCCCACGGCGGCCAACCGTTCCTCAAACTTGGCGGCGAGAGCCTCGTTCGCCACCTTCATTTCGGTAGCCAGACCGTCGTTCGCTGCTCTCATTTCCGTGGTTAACTCGGCCTTCACTTGTTCCATCTTCTCGGCGATGTTGTCCCTAGCCGTCCTGATTAGTTTCAGTTCCGCGGCCAGGTTATTTCTAGTCTCCAGCTTCTCTGTTAATTCGGCCTGCATTTCTTCCATCTTTGCGGCCAGGTTGTTATTTGCCGCTTCTATTTTCGTTATTAATTCGGCCTTAATTTCCATCATCTTCTCCAAAAAATTTTCCACTGCCGCGTCCATGGTTGTAATGTTCGGTGATGTTATCTTCCCGCTTCCTGACACCAGTGTGACTTTGTGGGTTCGTGAAATGAAAAGTCCAATTACACCACTCAACAATGTTCTTTATTTCCACCGACTTACAGTTTAACACTTGCCAATTACACAGAATTACGTGCTGCAACAATTACAATTCACCAGTTCGTCCGTTACAATTTCCTTGTACTCGCGATTACATAAGCTCCGGTACACCTTCACAGTTACGTACAGTCTTCCGTTGCACAATCTTTCCGTTCATTAACACGTCACTGCCTTCTTACACCAAGAACTGTCCTCACTCACACACACTAACCAACTGACTGACTCCCTCACTGACTAGCTGCAGCCCTTTTTATAAGCATCTCGCCGTCTTCTAGACGTTTCCAGATGATGAAAGATCCCCTAATTTCTGGAACCAGGTGGAAGAGAAACAGACCGCACAATTATGTTTCTTTCCCCAGTCGTCCCTGTCACCACTATAAGACAAACGAGGGGAGGGCGTAGCTAACATTGACCTCCCCCGTCTTCCGCTCCCAGCTTCTTTACAGGGTGTTCCAACGGTCGCGTTACACTATTTTAGCTATATTGGTTCAACAGAACTGAATGTGCAAGGCATTCTTTTGTCGAGTGATGGGTTGATGGATGTTTTTATTTGTTTCGAGCTCATTGTACATTTTATATGGATTAATGTGTCCAGTATAAACTCAAAGGAAAGAGGCAATATTTTTAGACCTCTGAAATGAGCTCTGCAGGAAGATCTCATTGTCACGGATGTCTTTTGTCAATGTATTGCGGCGCTTTCTGTGCAACTTTTTGCTATCAATTAATTTCTATATTTAATTAAACCACACTGAATATAGCTGCAGCGACCTTCAGAAAGCAAGAGACGTCTAAGCATTGCAACCGCAAAGTGCAAACAAGACTGCAAACAAATTCATTAATTTCTGAGCAATAAGTTTTAACATTGCTTTATAAAAACATGTGTATAGAGGATTTTACTATACCAAACCTATATGCTTTTTTTTTCATTTGAATTATTCAGATATTGAGATCACAATTATTCTTTGCATATATATGCCCCCTTTATCTTAAAACACAAACATTAAAAACTATGTTATTATACAGAAAGAATCCAACATGATTTCACCATAGGCAAAGATGTTACTAAGCTATCCGCGCGACTGGCAACATAGACCTTCATAGCTATATTTGACCTTTTCCAAATGTATAGGAGTGATATCTCCCTATTCACTGACGCTTCCCAAAAGGAAAATATTTCAGATAATTAATCAGAGCTCAAATGTGAATGCGAGGAGGAATGTAACTATGATCAGCCTGGATTATTAGTTAATTCTTTTCCAACGCCAACTGCGCATTCTCTCAATTATTCGTAAGCACAATAGCGTATTATTACCAGGTCACGATATTGCCATTTGTACGTTCCTGTTCAACATCTACTCGTTCGATTTGCATGATAACTTTTGACAGCAGCGGTAATAACTAATGATCCAGTGCAATATTTCATATTCTTCGTAGAACAAAAATGAAAAAGATAAAGAAAATGAAGAAAAGATTAAAGAAATCAATCTTGGGATTTGTGTTCGCTGGCTAGAGCACGTTTTACGTTACCACTCAACCACACTCCTACATTTTTAACAGTTTTTTTTTTAATTTACGTCCTCCAAAGTCATATCAGATGATGAATGAAATGGGTGAAATGATCCTCAAATGTCCCCAGAGTCCATAGAGCTTACAATAATCCGAAATTTGTCTTTCAGGATAATGAAAAACTCCGAAAAAATCTGATCCTGGTGACTTACACTGACCGAGATTCGAAGTGGGTACCTCTTGAACGTGAGGCAAACACGCTACCATCTACGCTACCGAGGCAGGTTTTTTGTTTAACAGTGCAGCATATACTTGCATATATCGTTGAGAGGTGGTATCAGTGGCATACCAGTTCAAATTTATTGCACAAAATTATTCGCTCTGGGACCATAAGTGTCCTATTCCAAATTGTTTCCCCAATACGTCTCTATACGAATTCTGAAACACTCTGTTTATCGAACCACCCTAGCTTATGCAAGTAGATATTGAGAATCCTATAATATGCATATTAATATCATTACATACATGTCACATTTCACTTCCTTTAACACTGAGCTTTAAATTGCAAACGTGTAAACTGAACATCTCTTTGCAATCTGCACATTGTGTTCGATAACATCCAATTTTTCGATTTTGTTTTGAGATTTACAATTGAAAAAACTCGTTCAGATGTTGCAATCGTTCTCTAGTATATGAAGGACTAAAAGCACCACGTACAATTGCAGAAAGGGTAAAAATGTTTTGAACAGGCGCATTTCAATTTCTTTATTTAATTCCAAAAGACTTCTATAGTTGCCTTACTACCTCGTAAAATATCAATGTTACGCAGGAGCCTCCATTTGCATGTTAGATTTGTTACGGTTTCTGCAAATTAAGGAAACAGCAAGCAAGTGGTGTAACCCCATTACTATTTGGACTTTAGCTGGTTCTCATAGTTATAGCAATGTAAATACTGGATCATCTTCACAAGGTGAACAGCCGTGTCGGGCCTGAGCTTACCAAACAGACTGCCGACCTCGCGCCCACATACGCATAGCAGAGGTGGACAATCATCCAACCGATACGGGGAGGAGATGTGGTCAGCATCACAGCACATCCCAGCCGGAAAGTTGACTTTCTTGACCGAGATTCACTACTCAGATTCCTCACGATGCTGAGTGGGCACCGGCCCTACACCCGAGATTTAAAATCTACTTCCCTCAAGAGTGGGATCGAACCCGGGCGAACTCTGTGGCAGGAAACCAAAGCACAACGCTCCAGCCCACTATGTCACGGCGCAGGACGAGTAATGGATTACTGAATGAAAAATCCCACAGGTAGCACTCACATGTTTTTCTCTATTGTTGTACAAACCATTACTGTAATATCTTACACCTGTCATTTAGCTTATGTTAACAGAAGTAATCATTTGTAGATAATATCTTATTCCTGATTTTCTTATAGGTGCAAGAATATGGGTATCACTAGGGGTTCAACCGACAGTCAAATCTTTAAACAACTGGTCGCTTTGCGATGGCTTTGAATTACATTCTGTTTGCATTGTCATCGAAATAACAAAAGGAATTGAGAAAGCTACACATATTCGAAATTTCTGAAAAATAATAAAGTAATATCTCAGAGATAGTTAATTCCACAGAGACACACAGGCGCGCGCGTATCTTTGGCATTATCTATGTCCTCTAACGAAATATACTGTGTATCTCTTACGGTTTCCGATATTTTTCTTTTTAATTTACGTCCTCCAAAGTTAAGTCATATCGGACAGTGAAAGATATGGGTGAACTGATATTCAAATGAACCCAAGCTCCATAGAGCTTAGAGTTACCCGACATTCGTCTTTCATGATACGGGAAACCCCGAGAAAGTCCTTATCCAGGTATCTCACCCTGACTTGAATGAACGTGAGGCAGACACGCTACCGAGGCTGGCGCTTTCTGATTATGCAAGTCACTTAAATTCATAAAATATCTGAGGAGATTCTAAGAAAATTTAGGACATATATTTCATTTGTCATGGAAATATATATATATAAATATATATATATATATATATATATATATATATATAGTAATTTACGTCCTCCGACGTTAAGTCATATCGGACGGTGAATGAATGGGGTGAAATGATGCTCAAATGGGTCCAGGGTCCATGGAGCTTAGAGTTACCCGACATTCGTCTTTTTAGGATAAGGGAAAACCCTGTAAAAATCTTATCCAGGTAACTAACCCTGACCGAGATTCGAACACGGTACCTCTTGAACGTGAGGCAGACATGCTACCATCTACGCTACCGAGGCGGGCATATTTTATATAGGTGTTCTGATAACTAAAAACGTGGAGGTAATTTTGAAAAAATAAAAAATTACGAAAGATGTTCTCTGTAAACTTTAATCTGGAATGAAGAGTGTTTCTTGAGAAGCTTCATGGCGCATGCTTGGAGGATGCTGAACTTGAATACCAAGTCTTTTATTTAACCAACTTTACATTGAGTTACCCTGTAACAGACATACACATCGACACGCGCGCTTTTCTATAAATGCATTTCTTTTTCTGTTCCTTCTTTCTTTCTTTATTACATTTAGAGGGTCCCAACACATTTCCGATTAAATCTCGATATCGGAACTTTCTACACGCAGAAGATATGAAAATCTGATAAGTTGCACTCACCTAACTTCGTCTGCTCTTGTACATTTTCTTACATCTTATTCTTGATAGTATACCGCGTGCAGTGGCGTGGCGGTAATATGTGCTACTGGCATTCAGGAGATACCGGGTGTGATCACCGTTAACGGCACACTCTGGCCTTATTATGTGGTTTGCTCAAGTCGGATATGCAAGTGATGGTGAATAATTACTGGAATAGTTTTGTGAAAAGAATAATATGGGCATAAAAGAGGAAAAGATTGTTTAATTTTGTAACTTAGTTTTGAATTTCAGAATTTTTTCTTCTTGCCTGTGTTATGATTTCAGTTGTAATCTTTTATATTAATAGGCTGCTATTTTATTGTGTTGTTTAATATTTGAAACTAATTTATAGTAAGCGTTGTTGAGACTGGTTTTAATTCCATTTTTTAATTTATTTTGGAACTTTTTGTAAATGTTTAATTTTGAGTGATATTTTGCTTATTAAAATATTTTGGTTTTTGACTTATTAAATTCATATTTTCTTTATTTAGGGAGATAGGGGTTGTTGATTTTTCAATGTATGTTTTTAGTATAAATGTGTTTTTTGCCGTTTTAAAAGTTTATATATTTGTTAAATTTGAGTGTATATATACCCATTTATATAAACACCTATAAGTAGTAAGATTAGGGCTATTCGAAGACATTTTGAGTCTTTAATGTTTTTCATCTGGGAAGTATGAGTTTTGTGTAGTATGATAGTAAATATTATATAAACTTTGATTTGAACCGTCCTATGTGCTATTTAATATTTGAAGTATTTTGATGGTCGAATGCTAATGGAAAAGTTAAAATAATTTGAAACATTATTTATAACAGGAGAAATTTAGAGGTTGTTCTGTTTATCTGCACATAAGTTTTTGCCGGACTCCAGCGGATTTTGAAAGGTAGATTTAGAAACTGTTTGGTTTTAAAATACCCGGTTACCGGTAAATTGTGTACTGGATACCAGTATTAGTTTACGTAATTTTCTTTTATTTTGTTAAATATATCTATATATAATTTAAAAAATGGGTAAAAGTAAGTTTCGCGTTTTAAGGTATTATTATTATTATTATTATTATTATTATTATTATTATTATTATTATTATTATTATTATTATTATTATTATTATTATTATTATTATTATTATTATTATTATTATTATTATCATTATTATTATTATTATTATTATTATTATTATTATTATTATTATTATTAATTCTGTTGTATATTTTATGTTTAATTCTTTTAATATCATCTGTAGAAAAAATTGTAAAAACTATAAAAAATATAATAAATATAAAAGTTTGAAATATTTATAACCTGGCTTAAGATATTAGGTGCCAGGGTATGGTATTGCAGATTTTTATCTGTCAGATGTGCAAATGCTGTGGTATTTGCTTACAACAATTTTCCTTCAATGCATTTCTTGTATTTCCCGAAAGCTTTCACAGTCGGCGTCATGAAGAACTGTAAAGTTATCTTCTGGGCTTGCAGGCCGTGGTCCTGTAGGATTGGAATATCCCGACGTTTCGCCAAGAGTTGCGCTTGGCAAATTCAAGAGGAGTGATCCGTGGGTTTTTTTTTAACAAAAATTTTAAAAATATATATCTATGTATATAGATATATATTTTTCTTTTCCTTATTTAACCGTTTTTAATTGTTTCCGTTTAATTACCTATACATATAAACACCCATGCCCAGGGCGGGACTCGAAGCCGCGACCCTCTACGCGGTGGAACGCTAGAGACATACGTTCTAACGACCATGGCTACGAGGGTCGGCTTTATAGGTTGGACCCCCGGCGGGACTCGAACCCGCACATGCGTGGATCTGACTTTTTCTGACTTAGACTATACCAACCGCGCTACGAGGGTCAAGTGTTCGTCAGAGTTCAAATGATTCGATAGTGGAGTCCATTTCGTTATTCTCTTTCAGCAATGGACGCTTGACGATGCCAGACCCGGGGTGTGCGTGGTCCCCCAGCGAGTCCTGGTGCCGAAATGAACGATTCTCAACCGTAGTTTGGGACTTCCGGATATTTCTTTGGTCTGTCTGTCTATCTGCAACCTGTAACAGCCTGCGTTTCCTTAATTTCATCCCTTCCTAGTGGGATGTGTCAACTTGCAAGAGATCTGTGTAGAGGTCGCCGTGAACGAGGTGTCCCCACCTGTTTCGATCTTTACCGTTTATCCTTTATTTGTCGTTGGTGAATGTGGAAATATAGTAAACTTTAAGGCGTAGCCAAATGTTTAAATACCTAGTCGCTATGAGATGCCTTTGAAAGTCTATTCTTTTAGCATGGCCAAAAGATAAAGGAGCCCGCCTCGGCAGCGTGGTGGTAGTGTGTCTGCCTCACGTTCAAGAGGTCCCGAGTTCGAATCTTGGTTAGGGTGAGTTACCTTGATAAGGTTTTTCCCGGGTTTTTCTCTTATCCTGAAAGACGAATGTCGGGTAACTCTAAGCTCTATGGAGCCTGGGCTCATTTGAGCATCATTTCACCCATTCCATTCATCGTCCGATATGACTTACCGTTGGAGGACGTAAATTACAAAAAAAAAAAAAAAAAAAAGGAGGGGAGCGAAGGAAGCTTGGAATATCCCTACACCTATTACCTCCGCTACTGAAAGATAATTCCTTGCATTCAAATAATGCGCAGTGAGTAAACGAAAACCTGGTAGTTGAAAATCATAACGCTTTGGTTTCCTTGGTTATGTTGAAAATTCTTACTTATTAAATTTATTAAGTAGAAGTAGAAAGAGGTGTCTTGCGTTTCTGGTTGTAAACAAAACTACTAATATCCATTAAACGCTTTTTTTTTCTTTTCAATAATAACTTGTGTAAATATAGAGTTTTGTAGCACAAAGACACTTTACGTGCCTGGATAAGCCTTACCGTAAATATACAATCATTGTAGCTCAATTAAAAATTAGAATTTGATGCAGTTTTGCAAAACATTGGGAAAAATCTGAAATACTTGTGTATCAATCGGCAGTAATACCACAAACTGCTGTATTGGATCAAACAAATTTAAAATGAGGAATATTTTAAAATTAAAAATTTGAAGAATTGCATTTACATGACGTTCTCTACACATTTAAAAACGTGTAGCCACTTTCTATTTGAGAAAAGTATACGCATTTGAAAATGCAAACCAATAAGAAGGAATGTCTCGGAAATTATCACACACAAAATGTTGAGGTAAATGGAAACTTTCAACGAGGTATACATTTTTGTCTCGAAAATATCTTAAAATATATGTTACTTTAATATTGACATCGTATTTGTGAGTAAAAGGTTTAACTTTTGTTTTTTAAACAATGTAGAGTAAAACCGACTATGCATTAAGAATCTGTTATGCCTATAATTACAGTGCTGAAAACAAATGAATTTACGAAACCAGTTTAAAATCCCATTAATCCAAGATAAGAAGGATTGTGTGTCATGTATTTGCTGCCTGTTTTCAGAGAAACATTAAATGTAAGCAAAACCCGGACATTTTCTTTGGCTGTTAACGACAGAGCAAAAGCCGCTAAGCTTTCGTAATTGGGTGGAAATTAATGTAAAGCACTGGCATCTGTGTGCAAACTATTTCAAGGCACTTCACAAACAGATGACAACACATAAATTAATTGGATTCTTTTTAGACACAGAATTGGAAATGCAATGGTAAGAAATATCACTCACGCTATGCATTAAGTATTTGGTATTTTAAATTTCAAGAGCGTATTAATCTTAATAACAAACCATGATTATTTCCTGCATAAAGACTGAACATATTAATGTAACTAGTCCGTAAAGATAGCTGATTTATTATTAAGTTTGCAATGGACATGTTAAATTTAAATATTTCTTCTTGGATTCCCCTAAATTTGCATTAGGTAACTTGGCTATCTAGGGAGGGTGAATATACCCGTATTAATTATCATGGATCACTGTCTTCATACACCCCTTGACAAAAAGAGAGAGAAAAGCAACTGCCAGAAACAAAGTTCGATTCGAAAACACCGTAAGCATTCGCTGACGCTGCGTTCACAATGTACGCTTTGGAAAGATAGACTGAAAAGTTCACTTTTGTTGTTGTAATTTACGTCCTCCAACGTTAAGTCATATCGGACGATCAATGGAGTGGATGAAATGATGCTCAAATTAGCCCGGTCCATGTTACCCGACATTCGTCATTCAGGATTCGGACTCGGGACCTCTTGAACGTGAGGCGGCCACGCTACCATCCACGCTACCGAGGCGGGCGAAAAGTTCAATGATTTGAATCCCGGCTATGACACTGAAGTTTTCAATCTGACTCTGTTTTTCCATATTTTTGCCTACACATGGCTGGTGTGAAAAAACAACCAATTGTTCCAATATAAGCTTTGATACCATTCTGGCTTCATTCCAAATCTATGCGATAGATAGGGAGTTGCCTTACTGCTTGGCCGTTTGTATGGTAGCCGAGCGGTAAAACGCTCTCATAAGTAGACCAACATTTCGAATCCTTGATGTGCATGTTTCTTTTTATTATTGTTACCTTAATAGCAATGTCTTGTGTTTTTCTTGCAGAAGATAAATAATATTCTAAACTCAATCATTTATAAAAACGCAAATAACATTCTTATTGGAAATTAATTGTTCTTTCACATTGGTCGTGTGTAGGCCAGTTAATTGACTTTAATTGACCTAATAGTGGTTAACTATAAAGCCCGGGCCTTAAAGTAGTTACAAGTTGTAAGTCGCCATTAAGGTAGTTGTCTCATGTGTTTATGAGAACTCCTAAGTGGTTTACCGGGAAAATACGAGTCAGTTGGAGAATTTAATGTCATATCGGCACGTTGACCATAGTAGCTCAATGGTAGAGCGGCTGGACGGAAACCAGAAGGTCCGTGGTTCAAATCCCGGCTATGGCATTGAATTTTTCAGTCTGACTCTACGTTTCCAACATTCTTATTGCTTTCATAATAAATGAACTGTTATTAGAAAATTGCATTAATATTGGTTGTGTAAACACTCTGATTCATTCATGTATTATGAATGGTGCTGGCATAGAATGCGAAGTATCCTCTGAAAATTTCACTAGGCATTGTTCTCATCCATGCCCCGCAGAATGATGGCAGTAATAGAAACAGGAGATTTACACACCCGCTATTTAAGTCAATTTCCTTTTTTATTTGATTTTACATATAGAAATAAAACATTTCAGTTAGTTTACAAACAGTAGTGTTTTTTTCAGTTTTTATATGTGAACATAAATGTTATACATTCAAGTAAACCTTAGCAATTGAAAGTTATATTACAATGTACGTAATGCATATTTTGTATTTCTACAATTAAAAAATAAAAATGCTGTCTGGGATTCGAACCTTTGTAGGTCTAGCTCCTACATACATCTCTGTAACGCTTGACCATCAGTGCACGTTTAGTAACAGACTCCATTTTTCGCACACATTATTCACACAGGATTCCCTATGTGAGTATGCACGAAACATATGAAACAATACGCAATGTGTGTACATTATTATTATTATTATTATTATTATTATTATTATTATTATTATTATTATTATTATTATTATTATTATTATTATTATTATTTATTATTATTATTATTATTATTATTATTATTATTATTATTATTATTATTATTATTATTATTATTATTATTATTATTATTATTATTATTATTATTATTATTATTATTATTATTGTGAGAGGATTCGGTAGGACGAAGATGAAGAGACTCATCCTGTGACACCATTGTAAACCGGTTGTGGACTTAGAAAAATATACGCTTCCAGAGTCCCCTTATTCCCCCCCCCCCTCCCAACCCCACCCCAAAGCGAGTTAGTCAATGTGTGGCGTTCAGAGCAATAAGTGCCAAAAGCTTAAAACAAGCAGAAAAGTGGGCACTGTAGGCAGAGGGCCGGCTTCAGGAATTTCTGATCTTAACTTTCCCTTCTCTCTGACACACATATTATGATCAGTAAATAAAATTAAAGTGCGAATACGATTGTTCTCCACGAAAGATAAGAAAAAATAGTGTTACACAGCAAAAATATCAATATTTCGGGTTTACGCCTTCGTAAGAAAATTCTTCCTCTTCACGGCATAGGCAATCAAGTGCCTGTCCCGCCTTCAAAGTCCTCCTCTGCTCGCCTCGATAGCGTAGATGGTAGCGTGTCTGCCTCAAGTTCAAGAGGTCCCGAGTTCAAATCTCGGTCAGGGTGAGTTACTTGGATAAGGTTTTTCCGGGGTTCACCCTTATCCTGAAAGACGAATGTCGGGTAACTCTTAAGCTCTATGGACCCTGAGCTCATTTGAGCATCATTTCCCCTATTCCATTCATCGTCCGATATGACAACGTTGGAGGACGTAAATTACAAAATAATAATAATAATAATAATAATAATAATAATAATAATAATAATAATAATAATAATAATAATAATAATAATAATAATAATAATAATAATAATAATAATAATAATAATAATAATAATAATAATAATAATAATAATAATAATAAATTCAAAGTCCTCCTGCAATTGTTTCCTGGATCTGCCCAACGATCTCCTTCCTTTATGATATTATTGCATTATTTATTTAGTAAGTCTGTTATCTGGTATTTTTCTACATGTCCTTCCACTTTTGTTTGACATCTTTTATCCTTCCATTTATATAAAAAGCCATCTTTTCTAATACTTTCATTTGTTATTATTTCTCATCGTACAACCCTTTATACTACTTAAGAATTTCATTTCTGAAGCCTGTATTTTACTCCTTTAGTTTTTAGTTAGTATCCAAGTCTCACTTGTGTATTCTAGTGTAAGTACAGCCACAACTTTGTAAATATTTCATCTTGTCTATAAATGTCCTATTAATTATTGCACACTCTTTGAAGTTTGCGAATATTACTGTCCATACCATATCTCTTACAACCAACATAACCTCTTAAGTAGTTAAAATGGCTTACCTTTCAAACGCAAGGTTATTTACAATTATTTTTGTCCTAATCGATTCTTAGACTATGAACACCATTTCCTTTGTTTTCATAAAAGAAATTTTCATATTATATTGTTCACAAATTTCATTAAGAATGATTTTTACAGGACATACTCCCTATTTTGAATAAAAGCTAAATCGTCGGCAAACAACCGATAATTCATAAGGAAATTGAGAGACTAAACATATGAAAACGAAAATGGCCCGCCTCTGTAACATAGATGGTAGCGTGTTTGCCTCACGTTCGAGAGGTCCCGAGTTCAAATCTCAGTCAGGGTATTTCCAGGGTTTTCCCTTCTCCAGAAAGTTGAATATTGGGTAAAAACTCTAAGCCCTGTGAACCCTGGGCTCGTCTGAGCATCATTTCAACCATTTGAATGATCGTCCGATGTGACAATGTTGGAGGACGTTAATTAAAAAAATGGAAATATATTTGACTGTTGACTGTACTGATTTTAATAATAATAATAATAATAATAATAATAATAATAATAATAATAATAATAATAATAATAATAATAATAATAATAATAATAATAATAATAATAATAATAATAATGTAATATAATTTTTCATGAACATATTATCATTATTATAGGATATTCACTAACGGGGGCACCTTCCGACTTATGGGAGAAAACAACTCGTCTGCCCGCCTACATAATGTTTCATTCTCCTGCATTGGTTTGTAATTAAGTAATTGCTATTGAGCCTCCTATGTACTATTGTTAAACAGCTAGTGTGCGTTTGCAATGAAGTGCGTCTAGTCCCTTTCGGGTCTGTATTGTTTTCGCCAACATGGGACGTAGAATAGAATAAAGACATCACATTAATGATCAAAGCAATGAGTCTATGATTGATTTCCCTATCGTAAAACAATAGATTTTTAACCATTTACCTTTAACTATATTGTACTAAATAGCAACAATGTTATTATTGCACGAAACAATATAACTGCCTGCATTACGAAAGGAACGTGCTGTTTTCACTGGCTCTGGGCGCGAAATATTGGGATATTAGGGTTTAAAATTACATCAGTAAAATGTTATTACTTATTATATAACCAACAATAACAAAAATGACGAAATTGCAACAAAGATTTTAAAAAATGTCATTAGAACGAAGTCATAATAAGCCTTGAAATTACGAAAAAGCGCAATAAATAAAGCTTCAAAAACGTTTATGTACAAAAACCTACGATTTTAAACAAAACAAAATAGGCAAATACCAAAATCTAGTCTGCAGTAATGGGGAGGAAATTTATGGCAGTTGCCAGGAATTCAAAGTAGTCAACTGTTCAATAAAGTGAAATAATGCCACCTTACAATGGGCTTTGCTAGTTTTAGTTAGTCAATAAATCAAATCTCGTGTTGAAACAAGAAAGTTGATAAATCATTCCCAGCGGTAATTATCGCATCGAATTGCATTTATGGGACACTGTGTTATAAACACAAGAATTAAAAAGTACGAAACATTTATAAAAGTACTGAAAAAAAATCTAAATAAACGCATACGTCGAACCTATGGATTCGGTATAAGTGTAGCTTGCTTTGAACTCAATTGACGGTCAACGTTGTGAACGAAAATAACTGTACCGCCAAGTAGTTACAATGATGATACACGAGATGAAGATGGAGCACCGCTGGAATGAGATGGTGGGGGAAACCGGAGACACCAGAGTAAACCCGCCCCAGCGCCGTGTTGTCCACAAAAAATCTCACTTTGCGGTCGCCTGGGATCGAACCCGGGCCGCCTTGGTGAGAGCCAAGCGGTCTAATGACTGAACCATGGCGCGGCCCGGGTGCTGATGACTGCTCTGTCGAACGCCCTTAAAGATCATTATCAACTATAGCCATAGCTTTGTCATGCGTTACTGCCAATATTTTACTAGTGTTCCGCCGCGTAGAGGGTCGCGGGTTCGAGTCCCGCCTTGGGCATGGGTGTTTATGTGCATAGTGAATATTTGTGAAACTAGGAAAACAGATAAGAAAATAAACGGAAATAATGAAAAATCGGTTTAATAAGGGAAAAAAAAAGAATATATATATAAAGCGATTGCTGGTATTAATGTCACCAAAAGTAACATTTTCTTCACTCGCGGCCAAGGTAGTATAGGATACTTGAATGTAAAAGCAATAACGAAGCCATCAAACCAGCAATTAATGTCCTGGGAAATAACTGTAAGCGTTTCGAGATATTTTAATGGATTCTGGTGTTCACCCTTAAACGGCAAACTCCAGTAGACATTCGGACAGTGGGAATTTTGTCAGTATATTTGTGAGAGAGAGAAGGAGAAACGAATGCTATTAGGAAGCTGCTCCTCATCGCTTGCCACTTGCACTTAACAAAATAAGCATGCGGAACTCCCGCTGCCAATGACTTTCAATAAAACACGCCCCGGGATATGTGGTATAAATTTTACGTCTGCGTTGATGACGAAGGGCGTAAAATATAAACACAAGCGGTTGGAGGAGAGCGGGAGGAGGTGGAGATTTAAAAAGAAGCTTCAACTTGGAATTACTAACCCCTCTAAACAGCTTTTTCTTCTCTAAATACATTTCGTAATCATTTGTTTTCGTTTATAGTCATAAAAACACATAGGTACACATTTACACCTTTCTTATTTATCTTGCACACGCAGGGAAGAAGTTCAGAAACTTTCAGTCAGTAAATCTTACCTCCTTAGGATGCTGCTACAGTTTTACAAAAGAAAATTATTTAGCCTTTGGATCTCTCAGTAGAAAGTGTACACCATTGACTAGTAGAGCTTCCTCATCATTTATACTAAATAAATAATAAAGTGAATAGAAATTTTTATTAAAAATAGAATGATGAAAATTTCTATTGTTATTTATAAAAGGGTATCATGGTTTCTACTCCCGTTTTTCAATGGATTCTCTAAAGTATGAAGTGCATTAACAATATAGGCAATTATTTATATAAATAAAAGTAATAGACATCTTATATCGGGTGGGTTAAAACGTGTCTCTGCCCGCCTCTGACAGGAGGGAAAAAGAATGAAACTACTACGGCGCCATTGTTACGCATTAAGCTAACAGAATATCATATTAAAATCTAGCACGAGAAATTAGAGCCTAAAAATTATGATCACTCTTTACTGATAGTCCTCGTAATATAATCTATTTCCTATTCTACGAGATCTCTATATAACTAGATCAGTTATACAGTATTCCTTTGGAATTAAGAGAATTTCACAGGTTAATACCAGGAAATTGAAGATGTGCATTTGTCATATACATTTGCCACTTAAAAAGAACACAATTTCAGAACATTTTCCATGTGGAGAGCCGTTTCAGGAGAGGGCGATTTTAGTAAGAATCGCCATGTCACAGCTTTGCAAAACACTGCATTTAAATAGCAAATTTGTTATAAATCCGATATTTCGTTTTTAATTAAATTTTTCACGTGCACTCGTGCAGACATGTACAAGCTTTCCTTTTCTAACTCAAGGAGGTTCAGAAGATAAATTTATGGGGAAATCTTAACGCGCAACCTTTGGATGGAATGCAATACACATGCCTTATTT
Organism: Mantis religiosa; assembly: GCA_030765055.1. Classification (NCBI taxonomy): domain Eukaryota; kingdom Metazoa; phylum Arthropoda; class Insecta; order Mantodea; family Mantidae; genus Mantis; species Mantis religiosa. Next base: position 84,495,975 of record CM060948.1, read on the forward strand.
ACTATGTACGTAGGAATTATAAAACTATATTAATTAGTTTAATAAATATTGTTTATTGAACATTTTAGTCATTAAACAGCTTTAGAAAATATATTTACAGTTCCAACTTTATTGAGAAACATTTCCTGGCACTAAGTGTTCGTAAAATGTTTGACAAGACAAAACACACTATGTTATTAGTAGGGCCCCTATTTTAGGTTTTAACCTTATTTAACCTAAAATACCTAAATGAGGGTTTGATACCTAAAGTAACCTAAATAGTTGCTTTCCTTTTTTGAAAAGAAGAATGTTAATTTCCGATGTTCAAAGGTTAATTTGAAAGGTCATATTTGAGAGTAAATTAATAAAACGAGTGAAATGTACCCTGAAATGACATTCATCTGAATACGGAAAACATATAGAGTAAATCAGTCCCATGGAGCTTCGAATCTGCTCCTCCGGAATAAGGCAGAAGCACACTATATGGAATAGTTAGTCCTTTGTAGCTATGAAATGTATGCATTTTAGTACTCCACTTAATAGAATTTATTGTTTTGTTCACAAGAACATTTAGTTTTCCATGTTATCTATATCAAACGAGATAAACACATGAATATAATTTTACTACATATGTCGTAGATGAAAAAGGGAAAGGCGATATCTTTACGATTGAAACTCCCGTTAAACTCCCATTAAACGCAGCACACGTGACAAGTGGTGACACCTATTAGAAGCTCAGGAAGAGCACAACCTGCTTAATGCATGTTCTTCGAAGCTGCAGAAGATTATTCAACGAAATCCTGGTTTTGAAGACATGAAAGTCAAACTCAGTATTGCAAAGAGAAAAGTAGAAAGCCACCCTTAGAACCTGCTGCACTGGCATCAATGGTCTACGCTCCAATGACGCCATGTTCCGTTGAAAGAATGTTTTCGTCATACGTGAATGTGTTGCGTGATAATGGGAACAGTTTAGCCCAGAAAATTTGGTTATGTAAGTATCTACTGCAATGCCAAAAATATATATAAGCTAGAAAGCAAACAGTAAACTATATTTCTGCGTTCTTTGATGAATATCTTTGACAATGTATACTTTTGTGAAATAAATTCATGAATAAATCTGACAAATAAGTAGCAGAAAAGGAAAATTATAAGTACATGTACTGATAAAAAACAAAACATTTAAAACATTTTTAATAAAAAAACTATTTTAAACATATAAAAACCTAAACTGAAGGAATACTCTACCTAAAAATCCGGGTCCTAGTTATATTAGTACTGGTCATTCCACACGTGATTGTCCAGAACCTGAGAGGAGAAAATCAGTTGTATACACTTGAACTATCATTATACTCGCAAAATCAGTAAATTACCTATGTTGCATTAAACGAAAAAGAAAGTTCTTGGAGTAAACGCGTATTGTTTTGAAAACAAATACCATAATTTTATGAAGTTATGAAATGAATTACTCCAACAGGAGTGCACGCTCGGGAGAAATTAATAATACAATGCAAACATGTGTCGACCTTGACGAAACTCGCTTTAAAAGTATTGATTACTTTTGAGCGCCGTTAGCGCTCTCTGATGTAATGCAACGGCTGTATGAATGTAAACACGGTTTAATAGTACTTAGCGCGGATTGAAAGTGAACTTAATGAATGAGAGAGAAAGAGAACACGTAAGCCGGAATTTCGAAACGAGTCCCAAACCCTTTAAATTCATTTACCAGCACAGTATCTTTATTTCATACCCTCAAATTTAATTTAACAAATAAATAGTTGTTAGCAAGCAAGAGTGCGTGTTGCAATACAGTTGACTGACGGAAAAGCTGTAGTGTTCCAAGGATTTAAATGCCAGAAAATAATTTACAAGTAATTAAACAGAATTTATCATTACAGTTTCTATTGAGAATCACAATCATGCCCATAAGGATATGTTTGACTGTAAATTTGAAATCCTAAACTAGGAACGCTAGCGTTCTACGATTTATACCATACATGTAACATAGTGCAAATATAATAGAGGCCAAATTTTATCAATTTCACTTGGATAGTTTCGAAATTATGGTAATTTTTTTTGTTATGGCATCAAAAAGGTCCCTTGCGACAGTATAACTTAAATTTTTGTCTAATATTTTAACATCAGATTCCAAATACATCCACTTTTTGAAACTATCTAAATTTCTCTATGTCTCAATAACTTTAGGGTCCAGAAAATTTTAAAGCCATGGAAATGCCTCTTTTTTGCCCAAAAAGTTGAAATTTTTGTGTTTTGAAGTAAAAAAGGTGTGCTTAAATGCATCTCAGAATAAGTGTTTTGAAGTAAAAAAGGTGTGCTTAAATGCATCTCAGAATAAAACCCAGAGCACTTTCTATTTGTAAACATGTGTAGCAAGTTTCATTAGCCTACCACCAAAACTGCGACACAAGGAGCATTTTCAATGAAGGAAAATGCTCAACATTTCAATAGCGAGAAAACAAAAATAAAAAATTAGAATTCATATCTAAACACTAACATTCGCGTAATTTTCAAATTCGATTAGAGCATTTAAAAATGGCGTGTAGAGGCTAACTATTCTTCGGATTCCGGAATACTTACACTATTTTATAGACTAAAAAGAGCAAAACGTGATTTTCTGAAAATGTTCGTGAAATTTCAGTTACATATATCCTTAAGCATACACACGATTTTGTATTCCTACTTTTTCATATTTTATTTCATGTCATAGAAGCTATAATAAACTGTGGTTTGCAGCATCAGTCAGGTAATACAGTTTAAAATACAATCTTCAGATTGCAATTAAAATACCTGTAAATATTATAAAATATATTAAGAAGGAGCCAATTTTTCTTCTTTTGTCTGAAGTGTTTGAGGCAACAATAGTGAGCTTCTATAGGCAGTCCTTTAAACATTTAGAGCGAGATATTATTAAACCACTGCTTAAGATTTCATCAATCTTAGAGAATCAGTGACCAAAATTGTTCGTTCCTCGTGCAATAAGTGTGGATTTCATCACGAGTCATAACTATGTAACTTGAGTTTTGTTAAAATTAGACAGTTATACTGATTTATGGCGGTATTTCCATTTCTATAAACAAAGGGCGACAACGAGTATTAAACGCTGCACCTGTAATAATTCGCACTATCTTCCTTTGAATTAAGAGTATTTTGTCAATATTAACCCCACTGTCCCATGTGTGGATTCTATAAGATAATATACCTATTATGAAAAAAAAAGCGTAATAAGATTAAGGAAGCAGTCAGAAATCAATGTCTTAAGTTGAAGTAAAAATAATCCTCGAGATAGCCTTGTTCGTAAATGATTATTGATTAGTATGATTAGATCAAGATAACTTGGAATCAAGTACTATACCAAGAAGTTTGAATTCAGATCTTTGCTCAGTAAGAATAACAAGTGATGGGTTTTATCAACGTTTAACCCTAAACCATTGGATTGAAACCAAATTACAGCATCATGAAATGCATTCTCCCTAAATGAATTTAATTTCTACAGATTCTTCATTTTAGAAAGCAATGAGGTATCGTCAGCGAATAAAATGGAGTCACAACCAAGATTACAGGACAGATCATTAATCATTATTAAAATTATTTCAGTTGTGGCAACATTACTATACGTTGTTCATTTTTATCTGTGATTTACCGCGCAAAATTTGACGTCATCAATAGCATCGCTGATGGAGCGAGTTTATATAGAATTCCCCTAGCGGCTTGGGATCGTATTTGATGTGCTGACAGCATTTTTAGGCTTCCCTTTACCGGCAGGTAAATATACCATTTGAGAGGTGGGTCGTTCCCGCGTAATATAAAGGTGCGTAATTTCGCCTGGTGCGTAGATACGATAACTGTTGTAGTTTGTTTCAATGAATGTGAACACTATTATATGACAGATAAATACAAACAATATCTTGTAATTTGGTGTTTCTCTGTGAAGATATATAACTTGATATAATTTAATAAAGGAATGCCAAATTAATAGCAGTATTAGTTTCAAATCATTTTAGTAAAGAAACAGATTGATTTTTTTTTTGTCCTTTCAACAGTGCACGTCATATCGAACGATGAATGAATGAAACGGGTGATATGATACTCAAATAAGTCCAGGGTCCCTAGAGCTCAGAGTTACCCGACATTCGTCTTCGTAAGATAAGGGAAAAACCTGGAAAAAAACCTTATCCAGGTAACTCATCCTTAGCGAGGTTTGAACTCGCGACCTCTTGAGTATGAGGTACTGTGTGTACCTCATACCACGGAGGCGGGCAAGAAACAGATTATTTACATTATTATTATTTACATCCTTAGCGAGATTTGAACTCGCGACCTCTTGAGTATGAGGTACACACAGTACCTCATACCACGGAGGCGGGCAAGAAACAGATTATTTACATTTTATATTTATAATATTTATTTATTATATTTATTACTTCTAGATTGGGACCACTCACTTCATAGCGTCCAGTGTCTCATTTTGCGAGTAACTGATCCTGTAACTTGGAAATGTTTGATGCGCCTGTTGGTTTTAAAAGACATAAGGATGCCAAAATTAATAAAGACATTTTAATTAAGCGTGAAAATGACAAAAAGAACTTATATCATATACAGATAAAACGTAAGACGTTTATGTTGGAAGCAAAAGTATGTCAGCTTGACGGTATTGGACACTTTTGACAACATTACACTCCGAGGGACTTGTCTGAATGCCGGATAGCGTTGCATAAACTCCTCTATGCAGCGGTTTAAATTATATTTGTGTGTTGCCAATTTTAATGCCGGTACGAAAGTAGCATTCAACCATGAAGATGCGCTGGTCTGTCTTCATATCCATGGTGCTAACCTTTAGAGTAGACACATGCTACTTATACATGTGTACTAGAATGTTAATCACGATTACCATAAGAGGGCTGAAAGGGGAGGCTGGTTGTATTAGTTATCAACCCAACTACACTCAGAGCGCTGTAATTTGCTTACAGTTCCGCAAACATTAGCGCTTCTTCTCCGTAGAGGGCACTATGATTTCAAGATAGACTCGCCAGTCAACTATGATGTCATTCTTGTTCTACCGGAGGGCGGGAAATCACGAATAAAAATGAACACCGAGTATTTACCTTATTTTATTTATATGCTGGGAAAGTGTACATATTTCCTTTTATGAGTATTATACTTTTGTGAGATAGTACTCTATAAATCAGTATAGTACTGAAATGAGATATGTTGTGGAATAAACTTATTTTCACAGTGCGCTTTACGTAAGAAACTATTTAAAAGAGTGAAATGAAATTCGGATGTAGCTATCCTGTAGCTATCAAAGCATTTTTACAGCTCCGAGCCCACCAATGAGGGTGCCAATTTTTCTGTCTACGTATAGGACGTGTGCCTAATCAGCATCGAGGTGCGTTTGAACAACTACAATAGATAACGATCTGTAGATCACGAAAACCGAAATTCAGATTGGGGAAGCATGGTGCTGGCCACATCTCTCCCCATAACTACTATCGTTCCACAGATTTAAATGACATGGGGTGCACATACCAAGGCGATTTGGGTAAAACCAAAGCTTCAACTTAATTTCTATTAGTCCAAACAATGACAGCAAGGTTTGTTTGATACATGACCCACCCTGTTATTCATTTCGACTAATGTTCCATAATTGTCATTTTCTTGTCTCCATTCAACGTGATACTCCAAAAACAAATATGTGGCGCGGAGGTAGCGTGTCTGTCTCACACTCAAGAGGTTCCGCGTTGGAATTTCAGTCAGGGGGCGGAGAATGTTTCTTCGAAATTTTCCCTTATCCTAAATGATGAATGTCTGGTACCTCTAAGCCCTAAGACTCCTGGGCTCATCTGAACATCATTTCACACATTTCAATCCTTCGACGTCCGAAATGACTTACGTTGCAGTACAAAAGGGGAAAACCAACAAATATATAAACCGAAAATGGATTACAAATTCTGTCTCTTATCTTTAAAGAGGAGCTCCAAAATAACTCAAACCTAAACACTTTATTTAAGGAGCTTTTGAACTTAAACATTGTTTTTTATCAAACAGTACTTTTCTTACATTTCCTCAATATTACCCAACTCCTATTACGCTGACAGGTCTGAAGTAGGCGTCTACATATTATAAGATGCTGATCTCTCTGAGAGTACGATTTGTATTGTGTACTATCCACTGCTTTCTAAAAAGTGATTATGCCTTCGTGATGTCATTTTGGTAGCTAATGGTTAGCTCTCATTGCTAGGACATCCCATAAAGTAAGAACTTCCAGGAACGAGTACATTTAATGGACTTTGGAAACACCACAGCTAGGGCAGGGTCCCTACATTTTCAGATTTAAACTTCCTGGTGGCAGCTGGTATAGTCGCCCTGTTCGAACTGTTACCATGGATTTATCTTTGGTAATAGATACCTCTCAGACAACGCACTGATTACTCCACGTGGAGTAAACATACATCTGTCATTTGTGATTCCTGCGAATTCCATTGGCTGAAGTGATGCGTTCATTGGTGCTTAGCACACGAACGGGAGGCGCGTCACTACTCCTCTCTTTCTTACAAGAATAATCAGTATGTTATCTGAGAGGTTTCTCTTAAAGATAAATCCATGGTAACCGTTCCAGCAGGGCGACTATACAACCACCTCCCCCCCCCCCTGCAGGGTTACACAACCTGCTGGGGCGCCAGGAATTCCGAGTTAGCCCCGATGCGGGAGAAGAACATTATCAAAGAGAATCCTTTTTCCTTGCCCTGCATCGCCGAGATTCTTGTCAACACTGACAACCCTGAAAATTGCCAAGCATATGTAAGGCGAAGTGAAATGAGGAATGAGATGAAATGAAGGGGCAGGACACTTAGAGGTGGCCTAGCACTCGAGCAAACCTCCGAAAAAGTCCAGAAATGCTGGCTATGGGAATCAAACCCACGACCTTTCAAATGGGAGTCACACAGATTACAGCGGTGCCACCTCGCTCGGTAAGAAAATCTATAAAGGTTATCTACAGTATGATGAAACTGCAGATCTGTGGCAATGAAAGGGAGTGATGGCTTAAAACGCTGAGGAAAATGAATAGTCTCCAAAAGTGGTCAAACATTAAAACTAAATATTAAGTTTTTCATTGTCAAGAGCATACAAAATTATAAATGATTTACACAAGCTGCCTAATTGCAGGGAATTTCAAGATGTATTCAAATGGTTTTGTTAATATACATTTTGTTGGTCAGTGAATTCTGGTAACTAATTCTTTAGCACTGAATACAAAATCGTTTACAAATATTAGAAATAAAGTGAGATAAGACATACTGAATTTTTTTTTGTTAGAAAAGGCTGCAAGAAGAAAAAAATATTGTTGAACGTAAAATTATTCAAATATTAGAAGCTACATAAAAATATATTACAATGGAAAGAAAAATATCAATGAATGTAACACAACAGATTTTCAATTTTAAAATGAAGAAGACCCCTGTTGTTTGGATTGCACATGCCAAATATATAATTTAGAGTAATAAGATATAAATAGGCTATAATTGTGATAATAGATAACAGATAGTAACTGGGTTTGAAATATCTGCACAACAACAAATGTGGTCGAAAGTATTTTAATAATTATAAAAGAAATTATATATATGGCATATCCCTATGATAATTGTCTTGGTGCAATGATTGCTATCTGAAAACTAAACTCTAGAAAACGATAAAACTTCTGGTGTACTACATCTCCTTTTATATTAGTTGACTATCCAAAGATCTATAAACACATAATTCAAAGATATAAAAGATACAGTGCAGTATGATGATAAAAATATCTTACAACTAAATGTTTCCATTTTAAATTTTGTAAGTGAAACTAACAAGTATTTTTAATTGTAAGCTTTCTGTATTTTAGAGCCATAAATTTGCAGATAAAATAAACAATTTCCATTTGAATATATAGAAGAAATGTTCATTACAAAATATATTTATCTTCTGGATCAATAACCTCTTACTGCAGTTATCAATTCTACACAGCATTAATTGGTTTTTATGTTTCAAACTATATGTCATCATACTCTTAACAATGAGTGATGAATTTGCTTTTACTTTTACACCAATAACAAACAAAACCTTACCAGTGTGGATTACATGTGAGACACTACCACTTTTAACTGTCATTACACAATTGAACAAATACATATATTTCATATGTTACATATGTTCTATATATGGAAAATTGGTTATAGAACACACATTAGGAAGCTACTAATACCAAATATGGTAAACTGGTACTTCCATTAACTAGAACAAATGCTCTTAATTGCTGCTCTCTCTAGTATATATAGTCAAGGTATATTTAGCATTTCAATTTTACTACTTCAATGTCAAAAGTTGACTTAACTGACCAATGGAGGACTTGAGAGCTAAGCCGCCATGAATACAGTACCTGTGTCTGAAGAGTAAATTGTATTGTTAAAATACATGAAACATTACATTAATGAAATGAGCATTTATTATTTTGCCAGCCGAGTAGGTTTTCCAGATTAAAAAAAAAAAAAAAGATATGGAAGATTCAGAAGTTTATACCACCACCATCTTAGGCACACATTATCAGCATTCTCTTATGTTTTAAAAGAACAATCTCTATGCAACTCTAGTGCTGTCATATGTATGGGCTAAGTTTGTGACAATTAATTTAAAAATGATTCAACTAAATTAGCATAGAATGTTTGAATTGGCCAATGTCAGATGGATATACAACACTATGTTGTTCAGCAAGAGGTTTTGGGACTCATCCTACACAGCTTTTATGAAATCCAAGGCTGTAATGAACCATGTTGTGCGCAGAATCATGGCCAATTTTCAAATGGTTTGCCACCTTACTGACAGACATTTCCATTATTCAGAATCATGGCACAAACTTGCTTAATGCTATGTTCCAATTAAATATGCCTGGGTTGCCATGATGTCTCCTTCTGCCATGTGTTTGATCTTTTTTTGAGGAAAGTTATCTAGGGATATCAATTCCCATTATTCCTTCAGATGACAAGAAGTGGATCAGTAAACATTATTACACACAAAAAGAGGTGCAACCATATTTAGTATGAAACAATAGGTCAAAAACATTCCACAAGCTTAAACAAATATGACACCATATCACTGTTTCTGCACACATAAATATTGAGAGAGAAATTCTCCCTCAGAATAGAAAGGCAAGCAATCAAAAATCCTTCTGAATCATAAAACTTAATATAGTAAAACCCAGTGTGAACTGCAGTGCAGTCCCTAAAAAGGTACCTCATTGAGATGTAGTACACCTTTTTCTTCTTTAACTTCCCTAATTGTACCACTATCGTGGTGTAAGGGGATTATTGCTCTCCTAGCCCTTTTTAAGGTCGGGCCTGAGCAACCGAAGCTTTGGATTTGATAGAGAACCAGGAGAGGTGATCAGGCTAATACCTAGTACACCTTTTTGATAAACAAAATTGCAAATTAAGAGAATTTCACAGTAGAATGTACTACCAGTATTGTGGGGAAATCGATAGGAGTGAAAGCAAAGTGAAGCAATAGACAGAACATCTTTTTTAAAAAGCTAGATATTAATTGGTGATGATCAGCCATCAGGAAATTTATTAGTTTTGACCTGAGTACACCAAAACTTTGACACTATCAAGAGAAAGGACAAATAGTGAATGTATAATTTACTGCATAAAGCTGCAAGAGAGTATGAAGCCTGCAATTCACTCTCACCACTGTATACATCTGTTCAAAGGTGTAATGCTCCAAAAGAACACCTGCTACTGCAACTGTTAATATGATCCAAAACCTGAAACTTGAGCTCTAATTTACCCCTCATTCAGTTTTCTTCTTGCCACTATTTTTATCTGTTGAAAAGGATAAGAAGTTGTACACAGATAAAAGTTTCACAGCACAAACCAGTCATGGGAGCAATGTAGTTCTTTTACCACAGTCAAGCATAACATTTGCTTCTCAAAGAAAAGAAGTTTATGGAAGGACAAAATCAGTGCAATGGAAAGGGTATTCACTCCAAAGAAACAAGCCTCATCATATGTAATAAATTTATCAGAGAATATACTTTGTCCTTAATATTTGAACTCCTTCCCAGCTAAAGCACAGTTATTCAAGATTTCCCTCATACAAACATTCATTTTACATAAGCTTATAAATGAGGTATATGTGCAAAGAAACATTTGTTATATTTTGAGCATTTGTAGAAAGGTGGCAAAGAAGTTGATAGTTGTCCACAGTGTGATATGATTTATGAGATGACTGGCTTATTCCATAAATGTTATACAATGTTTAAGTACTCTCACACTCTCTCTCTCTCTCTCTCTCTCTCTCTCTCTCTCTCTCTCTCTCTCTCTCTCTCTCTCTCTCTCTCTCTCTCTCTCACACACACACACACACACACACACACACACACACACACACACACACACACACACACACAAGAAAGAGAAGCCTATTTCACAGTTAATATTTACCAACCTAGCTGTAATTTATTCTTTAAAAATAATGTTGCTTAAATATTATTACTGTACGTAATGGTGGTGTAATTCTGTAAATACTACATGTAAATAATAATTCTGTATGTCAGATGTGGACAGTGGTTTTAAGCTTCCTGCATGTCGCCTCAGCAATTTCAAAATACTGAGGCTATCTCTTACAATATGCTCAAACCAGGTGTAAATACGTATAGAGGAATTACTGTGGACCTTTGTTCTATAAATAAAATTTTCACAAAAATATAACATATATTTGTTCATGTATATGCCTCAAATTTTCATATTCTATATTTTAATAGGTTTTATTTACACGTTACCATAGCAGCTTAATAGAAGATGAAGCTTGTTTATTATTCAATGTGATGCACAGATTTTAGTATTGTCTCTAATGAGAAGACTGTAATCACTTCTCAAAAAAGTTTCCTAACCTAGAGACTAAAATTCCATGTAATCCTATAATGCCAATAAATGTGACCAGATGTTAGTATACTCCAAAGAAAGCTATTGCTTCAGAATTGTATTTTTCTTAATTGGTGATATTTGGAATTCTCAGCGTAGCCAGACTGATGGGATATGCTCCATTAACATTATGACAGCTGCCTTGCAAAAGTAATCTTATTCAGGGATGACATGTCAAGAAGATGTTTTAACAAAGAGTCTATCAACTTAGCAGCCCTAAGTCTATAAGTCCGGAAACCTCTACATCTTACTGGTTCTATCAATTTTGTTACTAATTATCAAACAGTGAAAAGGGTTCCTCTACTGCTCTGCAAATAATGCAACAAAATATCTGAGAGAATAACCAGGTACATCATATGTATATATAAAGTGTAAGCTAATGGTAACTGTACTGAATGTCCTTTTGTTTTCAGAGTTTCATCAACAAAGTTTGAAAGCAATTATGACATTCATAGGTACAAGTTTCATATATTTCAACTAAGGCAGGCAAAAAATTTGAGTAACTGAGTTCTAAATCCTTTCATGGAAGTGTTGAAAACAGTGTTGTTGTATAAATTAAATTTATTGGGAGTCAATTAATGACACTAAACAACACTTACTCTTAAATTTTCCCGGAACTAGTTTCAGAAGCCTTCCCTCTATCTTCAGCCGGACATCGATGTCCGGCTGAAGATAGAGGGAAGGCTTCTGAAACTAGTTCCGGGAAAATTTAAGAGTAAGTGTTGTTTAGTGTCATTAATCGACTCCCAATAAATTTAACTGAGTTCTAGCCCATTCTAGAATGTTCACAGTAAAGGACAAAGCAAACTTTAAAGACAGAATGAGGAACAAAAACATAGGACTACAGGAAATAGAATTGGTATCTATGCATTCCTAAGATAACAGAGAGAGTAACTGGAATGTCTGAATTTGATAAAAAAAAAAAAAAATTGCACAGATATACAGAAAGCTTCCTGTGACAAAGCAACTGCACCTAATCAAAAGTTTCTAACAAAATAATAGATAGCAAAATTATATTTATGCCCTATAATATTGCACTTTTCATTTGCATAGGTTCAATCTCACCAGGTTCATGGTCGCCATATTAGTTTGTGAAAACCTTTTTATAATTTGAATAGTTATAAATAAAAGCGTTATTAACCGTGAAGCTAATTTCACGTATAAAGACTAAAATTGAGTCATACCTTTTAAAACTTATAACTTCACTCATGTCCTTTTACAAATGAAAAAGTTCCTGATTTTGTAAAAGGATGTGAGTGAAGTTACCAGTTTTAAAAGGTATGACTCAATTTTAGTCTTTATACATGAAATTAGCTTCACAATGCTTTTATTTATAACTATTCAAATTATATCTGGTATCTGTTTTGTATCACATGATGACATAGGTTTGTTTCAACACGATTCTAAGTTGATTATGAAGGATATTGTCTTTTATTATAACAATGTACCACCACATTCACTTGATGTTGTCACTGCTTAAATTGCATTATGAATTGCTGCAGCACTCCTCATATTTGCCTTACCTGGCTCCCGATAATTTCTTCTTTTTTCCAAATATAAAGAAATGGCTCATGGAAGCAAAATTTAGATGAAATAAGGCCATTGTTGAGACAGAAGTGTGCTTTGCAGATCTTGACAATTTCTATTTTTAGGGTTTAAAAAATAGCAGGAACATTAGGAGAAGTGCATATCCCTCAAAGGGTCTATGTTGACAAATAAATAATTTGTTTGAAAAAATTAGCGTGCTCATTCCTAACACAGGTACTTACTGAACCGCCCTCACACTTCAATGATATTGTATGGACTATAAGGGTTACTCAGATAAAACAGACTGCTGTTGACATAAAGCGTCTCTTCAGCTCCACAATGCCTGCCTCTGATCACATTCTATTGTGTACACTGAACCATGCAGTATGCAAATTATTGGCATCCCTATTAACTAATGACAGTCCTATAAGGTTTATCTATGCCTCATTTGAACAGCCTCTATAGATATGGAGAGGAAGCTACATTTAATCACTACTTCACAATCTATTTTAATTTCTTTTCCCACTTTAGCTCTAAAGTAATTAGATTTCTTCCGTGTTGAATTGTTAGCACTGCGTGTGTTTATGAATTATTTCTTTTCAATTTAATTATTTATCAACTTTTTGCTAGCTTGATGTCTCATAACATCTCTTATGACTACAGTAATAAGCAAAGCTATATACAAGAATAAACAAAAAACATACGAGCCAATTGGAGAAGTTAATGTCATGGCGGCACGTTGGCTATGGTAGCTCAAAGGCTAAGAGCAACTTGACGGAAACTGGGAGATCTGTGGTTCAAATCCCGGCCATGGCATTGAAATTTTCATGTTGACTTTATCTATCCAAAACTATATGTACTCAAATCAATCCAAAGAGCTGGGAGTTAAAAGATATTTGTTAGTTGTGGGGAAAATCTTGGAAAAAGTTGAACCAGACAAATAATCCTGACGAAGCTCAAAACTTGAGACCTACAATTTGCTAGGGAAATATATAACCTAAGACAAAGTGGAACTGGGTAACATAATATACAAACAGTGAAAGAAATGCATTGATGGCAACTTTGCATATTACTATAAGAACTGCTACCACTTGTGTTTAATAAAGGCTGACAGGAAGTGAAACTTTCTCTTCATAAACACTAACTTTCCTCATTAACTGTTAACTGATTTTAGAAAAATTTAAGTTTTAATGGATACTTCTTAGTATGTGGCATAAAGGTCAGAACGAAATGAACCCTAAATTACCCCAAATACTTTATCTACATTTCCTGTGCTTAATGAGTCTTGTCCACTTCAAAACAGTTTTCTGTGATATCAATAGACTGCAAGTGCATAATACATGTTGAAATACACTGTGGAATAGTTTTTAACCCCTTAATATAAATTTTCAATCAAATTTTTAGTTTTAACAAAACAATAAAACTTCAAGTACACTCAGGCATATAATTTCCTAGCAGCATATAATTTAAAAGTTTAAATTCACCCTTTTTGTCTGTTTTTGTTACTTCCTCTAGATTTTCCTGTAATCTCTTCTTTTTTTTTTGGGGGGGGGGTGCATGCATATTTCAGCAAGAAGTGCCTCTAAATCTGGAGTTATATCAAATTTCATCTCTGCACATTTTATTCACATTAGAGACTTCTGCCTCAACTGGTTCTAGCAGCTTTTCATGTGCCACATCTTTGTTTCATGAAAATGGAAAGTATCTAATGAAGAATTCTGTATGTCATGTTAATAGCAGTGGGGCTTTAGAGTGTACTACTGCTGAGGTCTTCAGTACCCCAAGTATTCAGTGTTACAGTTCATTTCTTGGTCCTTCAATGGTCAATACTTCATATATAGATTCAGAAAAACAGTTTAAGCATATCATGAGCATTTCCTAGAATTTGATCTAGGGGATAGACAAGAGATTAAAATGTGCTTGTTAAGGTCTTAAAAATGAGTATTACTGTACATAGCTGAATATTTAAGTTTGACAATAAAAAAATTATTTATTGCAATCACATAACTTTCTCTAACTACACAACTGTTATTTGACATAAATTCTGTGCTTCAACATGATCTCCATTTTTGTACTAAGATTTTATGTATCTCTTACAATTTACCAACTATACAAAAATGATACAGGACTAAATTGACTTGAGACTATTCCTAGAGAACTTAAGATAAACATTTTACTTCCCATGTAAACAGCTTAAACTTAAGGCATTTTAATCAAAATTAGTAGAGTCATTTTTTGAGGGAAAATAAATTAAAAAATTGTGCCATGTGCAGCTAGATTATCTTTTTCCTTTTTTTAATCCTTGTGTTGCATCCTCAGAAGATTAAAAAAGCATGGATTTACTGGGAGATCTTGACAACAAATTTACTGGGAGGAATACTTCCTCTTGGTTACAGTATGTACAGAGAAAGTAAAAAATAGTTGGAAAAAGAAACATCCTCTTTGTAAATAATCTAAATATTAAGAGGTTAAGTTTAGAAGACAGACATGTTTATTAATTTTATGGATTAGAAGCAGCATTGTTTCACTGCACATTTTAATTTCAGAAACTAAAAATAGGTTGCAGTTGTCAAATTAAGTGACTGAAGCAGCTAGGATACAACAATTGTGTTCCACTCCACTAAATATATTGTAAATAAAGAAAGCTGAATTTGCAGGGGCTTTACTGTGGTGGAACAACTGTATTTGTTTGTCTATGGTTCAGGTGTACACTTTCTCTATATCTCTTATCACCATGTTATTTCAAAACAAAATTCTTTATTAATAGTTTCCCTAGACTGAGCTACTCATACTGAACATCAGGAAAACAAATATACGATGTGGCAAATTTAAATTACTTTTTCCTCCAAACAATCATTTATACTTATATAGTTTCTGGAAACTATTCCTGTGTGAGCTTATTTTCCTATTCAAAAACCCATGGCGTAACAGCCTACACGTGAGCCAGAGCCTGCCAACCTGACTGCTGGCCTCACACCCACATACACAAGGCAAAGGTGGCTGATCATCCAACCGATATGGGGAGAAGAAGTCGTCAATATCAAGTCACCCCCAGCCAGAAAGTTGACTTTCTGGACCAGCATTCGCTACCTAGCGTAGCTCCTCAATTTCCACACTATGCTGAGTGGGCACTGGTCCGATACCCGTAACTTAAATTTGCACCACCCAGGGGTGGGATCGATCCCTGGTGCATTCTGTGGCAGGGAACAAAATCACAACATTCAAGCTCACTATGCCACGGTGCAGGACTATTTTCCTATTCACTGCAAGTTGGTTAAGCTGTAGATTTGAGAAAGGGCTTCGTTATTGATTTCATTATTGGTATGAGTGGGATGTGGATGTCCAAAGAGTGTTTAAAAATAAGTCATTATTTGCTGGCTTTGAAAGACGTACTCTTTCCATGATATCCTGAGAAACAACAGAATGCTGACATTTAAAATAATAAAAATACAGAAAACATTCAAACCAATAATAACAGAAATGGATGATGCCATAGAACAATTATTTGAAATAAACTGTGTGATTTCAAGCAATCTATATTTTCTCTTTGTCTATCTCATATAGTTTGCCACTTTAGTGAAATTATGTGTAATTCTTTTTGAATGAAGAGAATTTCAGTCCATTCCCAGAAAATCTAAGATGTATTTTTAAAGTATATTAAATATAATATTTTAGTTAAAATCATTGAAAAATCTTTTGAGAGATTAAAAAAAGTAGACTTTCAACATAAAAGGTAAACTGGGTTTGGGGTAGAAATTTCTTGAAAGTTTGAGTTGCATATTTGGAAGACTTTATCAAGCTTGATATTAATCTGACATTCTCTTTTTAAGTTATGCTGTTCCCATACATAAACATAATATGTTCTAAAAATATGTGCCGCATTCATATGACCTTCACAAGCCATCATACTTCATTTTAATTCAATCTCTACAAACTAATCTTACAAAAGCTAATTTTTCCATCTAATTCCTGTCAATCAACATTAACATACATAGCAACAATTTCATTACATACTTCACTCTGGGTATGTGTTTCTTTTGTGTGTGTAATTTACGTCCTCCAACGTTAAGTCATATTGGATAATGAATGAAATTGGTGAAATGACGCTCAAATGAGTCCGGGGTCCCTGGAGCTTAGAGCTACCCAACATTCGTCTTCCAGGATAAGGGAAAACCCCGGAAAAAACCTTATACAGGTAACTCACCCTGACCGAGATTCGAACTCGGGATCTCTTGAACGTGAGGCAGACACGCTACCATCTACGCTACATAGGCGGGCTCCTCTGAGTACATGGGAGATGCAGAAGATCGAAGCAGTCCTCAAATGCTTAAAAGCAGGTTAGTATATACTGTTCTAAAAATTGCATTCTCTATTCCTGACACTGTGGGAAACAAGTAAATGGTGGTAACACTTCAAAAACTGACAAAAAGCATTTAAAAATTCAAACAAAAATAAATATCTTTAAAATGGCTCATGTATTGAACTACAGGCATTAGAAGAATCATGCAGCTACTCCATATTATTACGTTATGTAATGATAGTATAAATGTACTTGCAAACAGATATCTACAATTATGGACTTGCTTACTCAGTGAATGGAAATTCACATATTTGACAAGCAGTAGCAATGAGCTTCTTAACTCACTCGCCCCCCCCCCCCCCCCATCCTTCTGAACAAATTAATATTTTCCTTCCATCCTTTCTATAATGCTACACATGAAACGAATGTGTGATACAAATTGTGGAAGTTGTAAATTATGATGAAAGTTTTTTAACACAAACACAGTTGTATGGTGCATCTCTACTAGAGATATGATAATTATTATTTCAACATGCTCTGTATAGACTTAAGTTGAAGAGAGAAAATCAGACTGAAAAATTTAATCCATATCCTTAAATGGAGTTGGTTGCAGTTAGTCGTACCAACTGAGCTAAGAATTTGGGAATATTTTGTGGTTTACCTGAAAAAAAAAGTCATTTGGATAATTAAATGTCATACTAGAATATTATTTTAGTACAATTGATTAGAGTAGCATGAAAAGTCAAAGACCTGTGGTTTAAATTCTTTCAAAGGCATTCAATTTCTCAGACTTCATTCTACTTTCCCAAATGTTAGATGTTTGCTGTCTAAAAATGAATGAGTACTCAAGTGTTTTCCCAGGATAAACTTATCTGCTTGTTATTTTAGTGTCCCATGTATATAACTTCTATTAAGAATATCAACACAGTGAACTCTCTATCAGGTCAGCATGTTCAAAACCTGAATAGTTGTGATTAAACATTAGACACACAATTAAACCTATTTGCTTGTCTGTGATTATAGAACAAACTGATATTGTTATGGACAGTTACTTTAGATACTCAAGTAACAAAATCATAAGGATGCAAGAATTTTGGAATGATAGAAAATTATGTTTGCTTTAGTCTCTTTTTAAGGTTAGAAATTAAGAGGTAAAAATGCTTATTAAATTTTAAAGCAAAAACTGAAGCATAATTATTCTATAACTGACAAATAAGTATTTATGGCACCAAGTATTGGAAGCTGAAGAACACTATGAGGAATAATTTGTGCTTCAAGTTCATAAAGCACAGTTAAGGTTAAGTACTTTAGGCAGATCACTCTATGGTAACACCTTGCATTGAGTCATTATGACCTTATTTATTATTTATTATTGTTATGTTCTTTCATAATATGTTATTAGGTACTGGTCTGTACCAACTTTCATTCCTTAACCCTTCGGATTAATCTTGCTGCTTGCTCTTTTAGTACCTTTACTTTTATGTTTGATTTGATCAGGTATAAGTTACAACGCTTCAACAGGATTTGTAACAGTTAAGCACATTTCTTGTCTTACTAATTAACATTGTTTGACTGTAAGCTCCAGTGTGGCTTACAAAGTTTTAAAACTTTTTGTTTATGTACTTCCACTTCATATTATCTAAAAATGAGCACCATTCACATCATGAAGGTTTGAACATTTCTGAAGAACTTAGCTAAAGAATTTCTTATGGAGAGTGCTGTTGAAGGAATGGACAATGATAAACGTCCCAGAATATCAGAGACAGAATGAATGAATATATTTTTAAATATTTATAAAGATAAAAGTTGCTGAAGTTTACTTAAAATAATCTACAGACACAATGAACAATCTATACCTGTATACAAGAAAGAGATGCCATATTAACCATTCACACAAAAGCAGACATTCCATAACATCACTGCATATTCGCGCAAATTACTATCACGTCATTTACAACGTACAATTTTGAAGAAGCAAAACTGCAAAACATTCCAATGGTTTTTAAAATGTTTGTTTCTTTGAAAACCTTGAAACAGCACTACAACCTGAAATAATAAATACCTAACATTTCCAATTAAAACAATGAAACTCAAAGCAACATGATATCATTCTACATTTAATGGCATAAAATACCAATTTAGTATAAAAAGCTGTAAATTAGTTTGAAAATGCAACACAACTGAATGTATGTTCTTGATGTAGGCAGTGTAAATGGATGAAAAATTTATCTCCTTTGTTGTATTTTAAAACTATCTTTTAGGTTTTTGTGTAACAAAATATTACTTATAAATATAATTTTTTGCTTTCCTTCTCCTATATAATCTACATTTCCATCAGTTATGTGATATTGCTTCTTCAATGGCAACATGTAGAATACACAAATGAAATGATGTTCTTCCATTAATTATGGTGTCTATTTTTTTTTTTTTTGTAATTTATGTCCTCCAACGTTAAGTCATATTGGACGATGAATGGAATGGGTGAAATGATGCTCAAATGAGCCTGGGGTCCATAGAGCTTAGAGTTACCCGACATTCATCTTTCAGGATAGGGGAAAACCCCGGAAAAAACTTATCCAGGTAACTCACCCTGACCGAGATTCAAACTTGGGACCTCTTGAATGTGAGGCAGACATGCTACCACCACGCTACCGAGGCAGGCTATGGTGTGTATGTTAAATGTTACTCAAACTGAAGTTGTTCAGTCAATTTCATTGAAAAACATCTACAATGTGTCTGAAATTATACAATGAATACAAAATTCCTTATTTTCTTTTATCAGATCAAATATACTCTGAGCTGGTGTTCGTTACCATTGCCACCAAAGCATTAAGGGCTTCTCAGCCTGTTGCTCTCCATGTTGACCATTCAGAGTCTATTACACTATAGTTCAAGTTCGGATAGTGGCACCAAAGGTGCGAACTTCAAAACTTTGATGATTTGAAAACTGCAGTATAAGAATGGCAATGTAAGTCAGGTAACAGTTTCTCGCATGTTTGAAAACTTTATTCTTCATTATATTTGTAATTTAATTTTAATATTTAATACTTTGGCTTACCTCATATATGCAGAGCTCTTTCTCTAAGATATGTTTAGGGGCACTCTTATGAGACTATAAATAATAAGCAACAATCAATTTAGAGTTTCCCTCTTAAGACAGTGGGAAAGAGTGCTAGTAATAAATAGTAGACCTAAATGATAGAAATTGCGTAATAATATAATTTCTGACCCATTCGTAGACTAGGTAGCAAAATTGAGTCTTGCAAATAGTCAAAAATACCTTTAAAGTGCATATTTTCTGATTAAAAGTTCAACACTTAGACATTCATTTAGCCATGCATGCAGGCTACGAGCAGTACAAAGCAGAAGTAGAAGGTAAGGGGAGTGTTGCGAGTGACAGAACAGTTCATTTTTAAGCTGCACTTGTCCCCTTACCCACAACTTCTGCTTTGTACCACACATAGTATAGTTTTTCACCAAACTGGGTTTCCAAATTTCCTCAATGTGTATGCTGGTATAGGTCAATAAGTAGTTTCAGTTTAATCATTCAGTGCCATACATCCACAAATTCTATTGCTGTTTCGAGACTTTTTAACTTAATTGGAATTCCATCCGCATTATCCTGGATATATTTAAATAAACACAGGCCTATATAACACTTGTCACTTATTACATCTTAAAAAAGTTGTATAGCACAGTAAATTATGCCTCTTAATATTGATGTTAATAGAACAGGCACATATTTGAAAACTTGCCACACAATCTTTAGAATGCATTGGCATACTAAAAAATTAGTTGGATAACACTATGGTTCAGATACACAATTGAGCACTCATTACAGCAGAGAAAAATAACAGCTATTTTCAATTGTAACTGTAGAAGAATAGAATAATTATGTTTGCCCTCCTCAGAGTTCCAAACTTTAAAGAATATGTCATCCCCAAACCCAGCTTCACTAAGAAAGTTTCATTAAAACAATAAATGTAGCACAATAGGCTGAAGCGCCTCTGGAGTAAAAGGCAGAAAACTTTATTGGAATAAACAAGACAAATCCTCCAGCTTTCACCAAGAAAGAGTCCTGCATATATATCTTTACAGCAAAGACATGCCAGCACAAAATAAATACACTGTATGTACTTACCAATAAACAACCTCATGGAGCAAATCTGAAAGCATATATCCACTAGAGTTCTACGCTTAATATATGGCTATTAACACAGAAAATATTACACATTTTCTCAGGATCAAGCCCTTAAAGGCTTAAAATACTTGCAGACCACGCAATGCCACCATCATCTTATTTGTAACTTTTTGATGACAGCATAACAGTTTTCAATATTTCGGCCTCCTAATAAACTCATTGGCCATTTTTTTCCAGGAATGGTCTTATAATGACCTACCTGGTCTCTGGTTGCCTTGGAGTTAAATTTGTTTATGGGTACAGTTGCTAAATTAGAGAATGGTTTTCTGATAACCTAATTTAATTTTTGGTGGTGTAAACTTAGACAATTAAACGCTTACATCACTTGCTGCTACATTCAAAATAAGACTACTTTACAAATCTTTACTATTAAATAAGGTCCTTAAGCAAACTATTCACTAGTTACTATAGAAGAGAGGTAAACAAATGAATGAGCAATCAAGGGAAACGAGGATCATTTTTGAAATGATTGCTATCTCTGCAATGGTACAGTTACTAACAAGTTCTCTCGTTATGTCACTATAGTAAGTGTTTTTTTTTTTTTTTGGACACTGTATTTCTCATGTGTCAACAAATATTACTAAGTTTATAATATCCTAAATGGCTATTAGCTTATTATAAAATTCTATAACCAAATTTAGTTACAAACTAAGAAATGTATTTGGTGATCAGTTATTTCATCCAATGTTTATTTATAAATTTAATTGTTTATTCATTTCAAGGAGAATCACGTTTTTCAATTTGTGCTAAATGTTTTACTTTCTATGGCTAAGTAGTAGTTGTACGATTGCTTAAGGGTATTTTAAAGCATGAGGGAAAGCCATAGTAGTGAGAAATGCTTAATTGGTATAAACCAACTTAACTATAAATACTTTGCCTTAAAGTAGAGGGCAGGGAAGAGCGTGTGTACATGTAGCGTTCGCGAGTATAATTTGGGAATATTTTTTTTAAGAAATGGGCCGGAGCATGTTGACGTTTAATGGGGTTGGGAGGAACCACATGCCGGATGCAACCCATCAAATGTGGGTTTAAACCTTCCAATCGCACGGCATGAAGCTCAAATTTTGTGACATTGCAACAGCGACAAATTGCTTGCTGTTTACCTGTCTGCCCTTTGCCGAGGGTTTTCTCGAGTCTGAAGGGCCCAACATATTGCTGGTGTTCTCCTGCGGCTGGATTATGTTCCTTCTGCATTTCGACGATCCACGGACACAAACCCTTGTCACTTTCCTTTTTTTTTTTTTTTTTTTTCACCCTTAACACCCCCCTGTATTCGCCCCTTGCACTTCACACATCCCTATGGAATTTTTTTCTGTGTTTATTATTGATAATAAAATTATACATTAGTACTAGCACATCCGTCATATTCGAACTTTGGTCATCACTAATTGTATTCGCAATGTACTCGATGAACCTGTGGCAGCCATGTTGGAACCATTTTCTTCCCTTTCCAATACTGAGTCGCCACCAACACTGGGCAATCGCAGAAGGGTCGAATGGCAGGGGTAGTAACGGAGGGGAGTAAGAGAAAGAGGATAAGTGCTTGTTCTCGCGCTCTCTCTCTCTCTCTCTCTCTCTCTCTCTCTCTCTCTCTCGCTTCCTCCCTTATCGTCACGGAGTGTGCGCTAGTCCCACCCGAAGGGAACCCCAATATCCAAGCTGCTGTATTATTGCGGTTCTGGCAGCTGTGCTTACGAAAAGGGGTACAACGTAACGTAGAAACGTACACCACACATACTCGTCTCTTTAACATAAACAGAGCCCGTTTTCGTAACATACACGTTTCTCATTGTTCTGAGCCTGAGATACGATCAGATCGTAAATTCCAGATTCCTTCACATTGTCTATCATTTCAAAACAACTTTATTTTTTACACGATGAATCCTACACAATCGACATGAACCTATGCAAAAGCAAACGAAACAAAAGCGAATCGCAACTTGAATATTCTGCAGGTTGCAGTTACATGAATCATTTCTTCTTGCTATAACTAAAATATATTTATTATCATTTTCTGGACGGAGAAGAGCTTTAAAAGCACGCAGTTATCATTCATCACGCAGGCTGTTGCCCTACCGTATTCTCTTTGCCGCAATTTCTTGGAATGCGAGTGACTAAGAGAAATTATCGAGCGGTAGCAGTGGCGTACCGTTCACCCGCGTGACCCCGCAGTGCACGAAGGGCTAAAATGCTTTAGCAGAATATGTTTAGAGTCATGACTCCGCGAATACGTAACGTTCACAACAAACTTGAAGTTTGCATAAAAGAGCTCCATAACTCCGAAGGCAATTTTACCCGAAAGTAGCTTGGTTGTCTAGTTAGATAGTGTCTCGCCTCCACTTTTAAAAATTCTAGCTGCCAAATTAAGGGAGAGGATATTTTTATGTTTAAATGTAGAAAAAACTAGAAGAGAACACTTAACGTGTTTTCCAGATCCTTTATATTAGTAATTTTAATGCATTTTCCATAAATGTATGGCATGTCCAATGTCCCTAAGCTCTGCTCATGGTGGGGGCCCAACGAACAAGCAAATTGCACCGATTTCACAACCTTTTTAGTTTTTATGTTTACGAAATTATTTGTTTACAGATTTGGTAAAGCATTTTGTTTTATATAATATCTGAAAACGCCCTTGACATATGATTTATACTCACGGTGAAATAAATTCCTGATATAAAAAGTGAGGCATGAGTAATAAGTTTCGGTAAAGACCTCTCCTCCTACAAGTTAAACTCCGCTTCATCGAAATGTCAAGCATTATACCACAATTTTGCAGTATTAAATCCCCATAAAGTAATTTTGTCAGCATAACTCACGAAAACAGTAGAAGAATCGTTACAATTTGCCGAAGATTATGTATCTAATAAATTAAAAACTATATCAAAGCGAAATAACACGTGAAATTTAATATTGTTTGTTCCTTCTGCATATTAAAATGATAATTTGTCAACTTCAATTTACCTGCATGAATTTTGCTTCAAGTGGAATATTCTTTGCAGTC